>VWYK01101634.1:10608-91761 GCA_013399775.1 Semnornis frantzii
GGGGTGGGGGGCAGGTAACTTCCAAACCATCACATCATTCATTTTTTGGTGTTTCCAATGCAGGGTTAATTAAATTTGATTTATTGCTAGTTCAGTCTGGAAGTTAGGATGAAGTTATTTTGCATATTTTGGGGGGTGGCCTGGCCATCATTCCTCATTTGGATCTACCGTTTGATGGTAGGAAGACTGGTTCCTTTCTGATTGATTTAATGTGGGTAAAGTACCAAAAGAAAGCACTGAATGAAGAAGTCTGAGTAACACTTCTCTGTATGAAACAAAACAGTGATCAACATCTTTACACTTTAAAGTATGCTTCAAACTGCACAACAATCAGAGCTGAGAACAAGTTGCCATCAGGTCAGTCTAAGCTTCACACTGGGATTTTTCTCAACAGGTAGTGTAGCCTTGCCAGGGGAGTTTTCCCACTATTCCTGGCATATAGCTAAACACAAGGAAGCACCTGAAATACAGTTTTTGAGAGGAGCAGCATAATGGCAGCAAAACGTGACAGTGGAAGTCAGAAGGTTCTGTGCTGTCAGGTAGTGTTGAGACTGCAACATACTGAAGCCCTGGGCCTGTGGAAGGAACACAACTCTTCAGCACACTCCACCTTTCCCCTAAGCTCCGTTCCTAAAGCTGCTGTAAATCCATTGCCAGTCTGTCTGCTTGTGCACCTTTGGGTGTCTGCTTACCTCCACAATCATCTTCACTGTAGGCAATGTGGTAGCTATGTTCTGGGGGTGTGGAGGTCGAACTGTGATTGGCACGCAGCCTGCATACAGGCATCCATAAAACGCAGCAATCAGGTCTATTCCTGCATGAAGAACAAAAAAATCCTCCCCTGAAAATCAAATCATTTAATCACAGACACAGATGTCAGCATAAATATTGCTTGGAACTCAACTTGGAAGGTTAAGTGAGCAACTAAGCACTTTAACAGACTCCTTTTTCAGCCCCTTGTCAGTATTTGTTCAGCCTGACTGATTCCCTTCAATGGTACTGTTCTTCTAAGCAGGAAAAAACAAAGGCGATACACAAAGCTGCAGCCAGATATCAGAATTTAGGTGAACTCCACCTTCATCACCAGGATGTAGCCTGTTAAGAAGACTGATTTCTACAGATTAATTATCTTTGTGAATTTACAATTAGAGATAAACGAGAGTCTTTAAGAAGAGGGGTGCCCTAGCAAAGAGATGAGGTAGGATGATGCTTGTTCCTATCAGCCACAGAAGGAACATCTGGAGGCTTCATTGGAAACCTTCTCATGTTATTTTTAAGCTTAGATATGCAGCTTTTAGCTTATCTGCCTGAAATATTACAGTAAAAAAGCGAGTCAGGATGTGGAGATGTTGCTTCTAACATAAAATCCGGTGCTGTTCTGCAGAAATACTGACTGCAAGGAACAGATTGTGGACAGTGTACTTCAGGCTATCTAAGGAGGCTGAAGAAGCAGTAGCACAAAGGTTCCTTGAATGCTGCTGCTTGATAGCTCCCTGATATCATACCCAGGCTGTGACAAGGTGACAATGGGGGCTCTTTTGTTCTTTCAGTGGAAAAGGACCTGCAGGACTGGCAGGTTATTGCTCCTTAAATAAAACGCTTTATTCATAGGAAGGGAAGTACAGACAATACAATCTGAAAAGTCTCCCTTCGTGGAAAAGGTTTTCTCACATTAACTGCTGATAAATTACTCCTATAAAGATTTAATCAGTATCTCGCAGGCCTTACAAGCCAAATGCCACAATGCAGACCTTAAATCAGACTGTTTATCTCACCAACACACATGAAATGCTAAAGATAAAAGAGCAGCGCTAGATCAGAAGTCATTTCGAGCATGGTATCAGTTCACACAAGCTTAAAAGCCCTTATGTCAAAGGATGAAAACGCAAGCTGTCTAGGTTGAAGATCTATAGAGAAAACAATGGCAATCATTTGGTATTTCTTCATCATCTGCATTTATTCATCATATTTCTACTGTAAAAAAAAGCATGGATTACTTCCTAGGTACTGTTGCTTTACCCTCATGAAATTCAGCTCTTCCAAGAGGAATTCAGCAGGTGAATCTAAGAACACTTGGCAGATGGAGTATTTTAGCAGAACTCTGTGCTCATAAAATGGTAGATTTCCAGCAAATGAAAAGCAAAGCAGTAATTAAATTTGACTGCTTATAAGAGACAAATTTTTAAAATATAGCCTGATCCCCATCTGAGGCCCTGGCAAGAATATCCCTGCACATGTGCAAAAAAGAAACTATCTTCGGTACGTGTGATTAAGTTCAAAGTCATGTACAAAGGACAGATGCTTTTTGTGTGTTGCCAGTTCACATCTTTTATAGGTTGTCAATGCCACCAATGCAAACCTTTGGGACTACCAAGGTGCTGAATCTGGCAGTTCTTTACCTGGTGGGTAAACCAAAGCCACATGGTCTCCATCTTGTAAATGTCCCCTTTCCACCAGCATGACTGCTATCTTCTCGGCTCGCTTGTGCAGCTGGACACAGGTCAGTGAGTTGGCTATCGTTCCCTGCACGGGCAGAGAGAGAAACGTCACGGCAGATGACACAGAGTGCTCAGACTCCTCTTTCCCTCTGCACTTTAGGAGCTGCTGCATGAGGTGCCACCACAACATGGCATCCAGTCAACTTCGATACAGAAACCTGCAGTCTTATGCCAGACTGTAGCTGGAAAGAAAGAAGCAGAAGAATATTCTCTGTTCCTTTTTCTCTAGCTTCTGTACTTCCCCTTCTACACAAGCAGCATTCCTGCTGCAGCCAGCAAAGCGCCTTTAAGGTATTTGCAGCAATCTGGAGGCTCTGTGGAAAGCAATCCTGGAAATTGCACTTTGTAGTCTGCATGCTGGAGCAAAGCCAAACAGCACAGCAGAAACACTTCAAAAGACAAGAGACAGAGGAGAAAACAATACTTTGTGACAGGGAAAAGAATTCGCCTGGAACAAAAGCTAAGCACGTGTATATAAACCAAATGGAGGAGAGAAAGGCATTTGTTGAATTTGAGTAACTCTGGCCAGCATTAAAAAAGAAAGGGGGAAGGAACAAGAAAAGAAAGGAGGAAGGGACAAGAAAAGAAAGGGGGAAGGGACAAGAAAAGAAAGGGGGAAGGGACAAGGTGCTACAGCTTGGCCTTTTGAAGCACTTCTAAGAGCACCAACCCACACTGACGAAAGGAGGAAAAAAGGTGCCACACTAGGATACAATATCACTATCCAGGGCCACAGCACTGCATAAAAAGCAAGGTTTCCTTGTTTAAAGTATTCTCTACTCTCTGTTTTACCAGGGCAAGAAATAACAAGCATTTGGCCTGCTTGCTGATTTCTGTCCACCATCAGCAGTCCACACAGCACTGCACTTTTTACTGACCACAAGCTAGAGAGAGAGCAGTTTGATATATGCCTAGCACTGGAACTAGTGGCATGTTACCAGGCATCACTTCACATTCCCAACCATTATTATAATCAACAAAGAGGACAACCTAACTGAAAATAGAAAGGACCCAGTGAGGGGTTAGCTTCCCTCTTCAACATCTTCAGCAGCCACACCTACTGACACACACTTTCAGTCCTCTGAACAACATGGAGATAATTTCAGTAAAAAAGCTTCTTCTGCAGATGTGCAGCTGCACTGATGCTGCACCAGAGATGATCTCCACCTGTCCGGCCACGGATACGGCCAGAGTGGCATGAGGTCTGCCTGCTCCTGTCACTGTAGACACTGTAGGAATGTGCTTAAACTTTTAATTTCTTCTGTCAAGAAATTACCTGTCTGCAGAAAGAGAATTGCTGCAAATCATGTAAAGATGCGCAAACTTTGTTTACATGTAAGACTTCTGGCACATGCTGCATGTGGACTGGGGAGCAGACAGCATTTATACGAAGTGCAGGGAAAGCAGAATCCTGCTGTTGGTCAAGCACCATGGGCATGCACCAGGCAATTATTCCCTTGGGGTCTTTATAGAAGGTGTCCTGTGACATTAAGATACTGCGAGCCTCCTTACACACACTGAACACAGCACACTGCAGTAGTGGTGACATGTTCCAAATTCTCACAAAGCCTGGGTTCCAGGAACACACCACCTTCACTGTGAGGTGCCCAGCTGGCTGAGAACAGGGGTACAGACAGCCCACAAGGAAGACCAACAATGAAAAGATACAAACCAGAACTAAAATTCAAGATAGGTACTAAAATTTGCTTATGCTAAACAGCACCGAAATTCTCACTCCTTTCCACTAAACACTAAATCTCATCTCAAACAAAGTATTGTGAGATACTTCACCCTGAGTGCCATGGAGAAACCAAATTTCAACATTCAATTATTTTTCAGGTCAATGGAATGATAAATTCTTTTGTTAATCTTTGTTCTGCACACTGCGTCCTTCCCTCCCACTGCTGGAACCCTTCTGCCAGCACAGGAAGTCTGGCTTTATTTGAAGCTCAAAAGCAAAAGCCTGTGTGGAGGAGCTGGACAGTGCATGGTACTGCCTCCTCCTCACAGCATCTCTGCTGCCAGCTCACAGGCAGAACAACGGCCGTGATGATGGCGTAGCACTGACTCTGTAAGAGTGTTGCCTCTTGAGGTCTCGGTCACAGACAACTGCAGTTTCACCTCACTATCATCTGTCAGATCATACATGTTCCCTAAATATTAGTTATTCTTTTGAGTTTCAGAAACGTCATTAAATGTAGCCTCTAAGGGCACTTTGGTAGCAGCAGTGTAATAGAGGCTGGGGAGGACACACCTTGTCAGTGCAGGAACTGCTCATTTCACAGAGCTTCACGGCACTGGAGGCAGCTTAAGAACTCATCCATGTTGTGCAGGGATCACATGTGCTGAGACACCATCAGCTGCTCCAGCTGGCCCAGGAAAAAAGCACTGTTCCAGACCACTCCTCTCCTGGAGATCCTCACACACCATCTATATTTCTGGTTTGGACAGATGTGTCGCCATGTACTGTGGCAGAAAATCTGACTTTCACCCTCTACAGTGGTCTTGGGAATTACCAGTTTGTCATCCACAGGCACCTGGGTCTGTGATCACTCTTAGCAAAGCCAAACTCTGTACCATGAGACACGCATTTATTAATTTTTGATAAGCAATGAAATGCTGTGCCAGGCTGGCACCTCACATGAGCTACACACAGATTTATTATTGGACCTCTGCAGACCTGGATGGATTCTGGACATATGTTGTATTCTCTTCACTTCCTTTCCCCATTCTTACACCATTTTCAGGTGACCCAGTCTCAAAATCAATAATCAGTGCTTTATTTAGGGAAAATGCTTTGATTTTGCCAAGTCTGTGTTTTTCAAATTGGAAATCAGGCTGGTGAGCAATATTAAGTACTCCTCTTTGATAAAGGAGTGATTGGTATTGAAGTAGATTTGCAGTGTCAGCTCACCTGCAACACGTCTGTGGCGGACAAAGAGATGAAAAATGTGTAGGGCGCACTGTCTGTATTTTGACAACTGGCAATGATTATTCTCTTTTCCTTTCTGCCTCAGTGAACATTACATAACTGTTGAGTATTAAAGGGAAAAGAAGCAGAAAGGTCCTGCTCAGTGCTTGCAGCTGAAATGCCAGTGCACCATTCCCCACACCACAGCCTGGCACAGCAATGCTCTGAGCTTCTTACCCTGCAGTTGAGTAGAGTGTAGAGCACATGGTCAGGGGTGGTCTGAGCTCTCCACTGCAACACTTCTGAGAGGAAGAGGAACTAAAATAAAGCAGAGTGATGGTCATGACTCTTAACAACTTTTTAAACCCCAGGTAACTACTTTGGCTAGTTCAACCTAGCCTTTCTTGTTTCTCCGTGACATTTTACATCTCTACCCAGAACTAAAGAAGAATTCATTCTCTGGCTATCCCATGCATCTACAGCAAGGTGCTTTTGCATAGCTGCAGCAGCTTCTCTGGAAGTGAAGCCACTGCTGGCTCTATGATCTGTTACCACCCCTACCTTCAAAGCAACAAACCAGTTCTTACTGATCTCTCTGCACTAAAGCACACTTTTAATTCTTTAACTTCCTCACTTTTTCTTACTAAAAATATATATTTATACAGTCTAGAACTTACTAACATAGTGACTCACATAACCCCTAAAAGAACTAAATTTCGGCTTAACTTTATAGGATCAAAATAACAACAAATAAGCTCAGGGCCACATATGCAAACAAAATTCCTTGGATTCTACCTGAACTAGTGAAGTGCTGTACTCCAGGGTGACTCGGGGCTGAAGCCCTGTGAACCTTTCCACCAGGTTTGTTGTCTTACGTAAATTTATTTTTTAAAATCCATGCAAATGAAACACAGCAATCTCTTCTTAACCCTGTTTTGTATTTATCTGTAAAAAGGGGTCTGAAATATTTTCCTGTGAATTAAGCGAACCCTTCGACGAGTTCTGTAACCACAATCACACAACCGACGCACTTGAAGCGTCCTGATGCTAAGGAGTCAGACACAGCTGTACCACAAAGCTTGGCTTACCTTTCTGGCTTGGTCATTATCTTCTATTTGCCCCAGGTCTCTACCACTGGCCTGTGCGATTCTTTTTCCAGAGACCAAGTTCCCTACCATCACAGAGGCAGGGCCAATTTCTAGAATAAAGCAGAATTGTGCAAAGTGCAATGAAAACTTTTTGCTTGAGGATGACAATTTCTTGTCTTTCTCTTGCTCCGTGTTGTATTTTCCTCATTGCCACCCACGACACCAAATCTTCAACACACCTCTGTTGATGCACAGTTTGGCTGATGGGTAAGAGGGATGATATGCAGGCCTGAATTCCTCCTCTCTAAACAGCTCTAACTGAGGAGCACACCTGGCATGGGTTCTCTAGCCAGAGACACAACTTGTCTGCCTTGGCATAAGGAATCCTTGGAAAATTCAGCTTCTAATTCAGGCATGTCCGTTTAAGTGCCTAAACCCAGAGATGTATCCAAGCTTCTGGGACACTGCCCAACTTCTCTCTCCTGTTCCCTGAGCTAAAATGCACCACAGTTGGCCATTCACATGACATGACAAGGATTAAAAAGGCAGATGGTGCCTGTAATCAAATACATGCAAGCCCTTGGCACAAGGTAGAGACTGAAGGAAAGTAACTGAACTTCAGCAGAAAGGAAGATGTGCTAGCTGACACTTCTCCACCAGGTGGACTCTTTGTTGGTTTGCTGCTGCCACCAGGGAATCATGGAATGGTTTAGGTTGGAAGGGACCTCAAAGATCATCCGGTTCCAACACCCCTGTGCTACAGGCAGGGACACTTCCCACTAGAACAGATCACTCAAGGCCTCATCCAACCTGGTCCTGAACGCCTCCAGGGAGGGAGCAGCCACAACCTCCATGGGCAGCCTGTGCCAGTGTCTCACCACCCTCACTGCAAACAACTTCTGCCTAACAACTGGTTTAAATCTCCTCTCTGCCACTTCAAACCCATTGCCCCTTGTCCTGTCATTACAAGACCTTGTCAATAGTCCCTCCCCAGCCTTCCTGTTGCCCCCTTCAGATCCTGCAAGGCCACTCCAAGGTCTCCTGGAAGCCTTCTCCTCTCCAGGCTGCAGAGCCCCAACTCTCTCAGCCTGTCCTCATAGGAGAGCTGCTGCAGCCCTCTCAGCATCTTTCTGGCCTCCTTTGGACTGGCACCAACAGTTCCATGTCCTTCTAGTGTTGGGGGCTCCAGAACTGCATGCAGTGCTCCAGGTGGAGTCCGAGGAGAGCAGAGCAAAGGGGCAGAATCCCCTCCCTTGCCCTCCTGGCCACAATGCTGAAAAATACGTTGAAAAACACCTGTCTCACAGGTACCATTTATGCTCATGTTAACATTTGTCTTCTGCATCTCCAGCATGGACTACTGTACAACTGCACCTGAAACCAGGTTTTACTTCTAGTCGGTGATGCCCAAGCTCAGTGACAACATGTAGTGTAAGTGTCAAAAAGTAACCAGATAATGGCAATAAACAACATCTACAGACTCCTCAGCTTCCAATTGGAAGCAATTTCTTCTGGGTATGCCACAGCTACACAAAATGGGAGAGTATGATGCTCTCAGGTTGGTTTCTGTGTTCCTGGCATTTCTTTTTCCATGGTGATACACAATGTACGCATCACGTGTCTGTGAGCATCCAATGCACTGGTCCTAACTCAGTGATTACTTTGCAAAGCAGGAAGGAAATGCTAAAGTGAGCAACTAGAGTTAAACGCTTCATTGCTTTCATTAAAGCTAGAGAAAGGCACTGCTAACCTCTGCCATGCCGAGTCTCTGCAAACTGAGAGCATGGTTTTGATTTCTGAAACATTTGTCCAAAGGTTTTAAGTAAATGAACATGCAGGCTTGCACCAAATTCACAATGGATAATCCCCATATAAAACTATTTCATATTCCAAACTGGTTTTCCAAGTGGAAAGTAACCAACATCTTGTCTGATGTAGCTGAATTCAGCTCTTAAGCCTGAAGCTACAGATCCAGAAATCTGCAATTGGATTCAAAGTAAAAAGAGCTGCTAAAATTTGCTCTGTTATTGGGCATGAGCAAGCAGCAAATGGACTCCAGCAGGCTACAAGGGCTTTCTCAGTCTCCTGAGTCAGTGCCTTGCTGTACCATTTCCTCCAATATTCTTCCCAAAGCATGGCAGAACTTCTGACAAATCATCTCAAAACCAGCTAGGGCTTTCCTCAAACACACCTGCTGTAAGCACAGTCCAGACATCCCTACTGCAGTAAAAACCTTTTCCTTCATTATTGGGATGAAAGAGTTCATGGCCAGTTTTTAAGCATTTGCACCTTCGACACTGTTACTCACTGTCAGTGGTCCTCTTCCTCTCTGCTTTACAAACTCAACCATCAAGTAACTCAAGATTTTATCTTATCTGTTTCAGTCTCAGTTCAACCCTTTTGAACGTAACTGAGCAGGAACTTAGAGGGAGCTCCAGGTGTGGTCTCAGTGCCTTGTAGAATGATAAAAATATGAAGGTACTTCCAGCTTCTGCCAGAACCAATGATGTCCTTAACACACCTGGAATATTTATCAGGGACATCTGATGGAGCTGACTCTCACCTGCACTAACAGTGAATTGATTTTGCTCCATACAGCACCATGAGCACATAGCATTAATTCGTGGTCCCTTTGGCTTCATTCATCTTACCTGGTTGTTTTTGCCTTGGTTTAGGCAGGTTTGTGACACACGTGTGGGGACACATCAGCACATTACAAGGATGCAGTGATCCTTCCAAGAAGAGTTGCTTGGTTTCTGACAGGTGTATTCCTCCCAGTGGTGTCTTGGGAAGCGTGTTGGCTGGTACCAATGCTAAGCAGTAGACTCCCACTTGATGAATGCTGTCAATAGCCTAAAGAAAGCAGGAAGTGGATGTTAATGAAAGGCTAATTCCTCATCATTCTGGTCAGCACTCAGTGCTCTGAACCACTGCACAAACCAGCCCAAATCATCAGCTGGCTACAGAAAGGCACCTCAGCACTGTCAGTGACAAGGAGGCTCTCTTCGGTGGGAATAGGGGGATGGCAATGTGATCCTGACCTTACTCATTCTAGAAGTCACAAAAGCAGACAAAATGCTGGTGATGCACACACACATCTGGTAAGAACTGCTCCCTAGCCAGCCTTTCAGGCACACATCAGAATCCTGGAGATTCAACACTAAGCTGGGCTGCCAACCCAGGTGAACCTGCAGGCTGCTCAGAATGCAGGCTGGGAGGACTGCTCTGGGTCGAGCAGCCAGACCCTCCTGCAGAGCAAAGGGAGAGGCCAGAGGCTGCACTCTTCCATATGCGCCTGCTGAGGGCTGCGGCTCGCGCAGTTTTAAGTCTTGTTGTAGAGTGGTTCCACTGCCTGGCCGCTGTGCAGACACAGGCAGGAATGGGAAAGGATGAGATAAGGGGAATGCTAAAAACCCACCCACTTGACAAAATCTGTTGGCTGAAAATCTGAAAAATAAGCATCTTTGAATCTTGCAGTAACCATGTTCACGGCCTCACAAGCGCAGTAAGATGTGTCCCTTTCAGATTCTCTAAGGTGCAGCACCTGCCATCAGGCAAAGGTGAGTGTCCGTGCCCTTGGGTTTTATTCCACACCAGTCATTTTCCTTACACTGGTGAAAAACAGTGTCAGTGAGTTAGAAGAATAACTTCAGACATCCACGCAGACTGAGAAACAGACTTCAGACAGCATCTCTAATGAGCAGTTAAATGCTAACAAATATAATTTGCTTAATTTACATTTTAATTTTTAACTGTGACGGAAGCGAGGGCGTAAGCCTGTTGCCTTGAAGACACAGTCTATCTTCTGAGAACCAAAGAACCATTTGTAGCTGTGTGCTTAAGTGCAGACCAACAAATTACTGATTATTTCTACAGAGACTCCAAGAAACATTTTACTCTTGGTTGCTATTTGATTAATCGTTATGGATTTGGTTGCAAAATTTCCTAAGAAGGAATAATGAAGCAGTTCCTTATTTTATAGACATTCCAAGTTTAGTAGTGGTGCTCTCATGAGTGTTGGAAGACCTCACTGCTGGTCTAGACACTTTACCTGAAACATCGGTAACAGTGAGAAAAATGGCAGCCAACACATAGTGTCTCCTGTGCCTGCCAGACATCTGCTGGAACTCTAACACTGCAGAGAAGAGGCAGTCTAGAAGTTTCCTAGAGTGTATGGAGGACAACTTCTTATCCCAGCTGTTAGGTGAGCACACCAGGGGTGCAGCCCTGCTGGACCTGCTGCTCACAGACAGAGAAGGGTTGGTGGGAGATGTGGTGGTTGGAGGCTGCCTGGGCTCCAGTGACCATGAAATTAGCATTTTCAATGCATGCTGATACCAGAAGAGGCAACAACAAAACCTCCACAAAAGCAAAAGCCCATTTAGAACTTAGCCTGGCCACTGCTGTAAAGGAGAATAAAAAATGTTTATAAATATATTAATGGCAAAAGAAGGGGCAAGGACAGCCTCCAGTCCTTATTAGATGCAGAGGGGAATAGAAGTAACAAAAGATGAGGAAAAGGCAGAGGTACTTAACAGCTTCTTTGCCTCAATTTTCACTAGTGGGACAGGTTGTCTCCAGGACAAGTGGCCTCCTCAACTGGCAGATGGAGCCAGGGACCAGTACAGTCCCCCTGTAATCTGGGAGGAAGCCATAAGGGACCTGCTGAGCCACTTGGCTCCTCACAAGTCCATGGGACCAGATGGGATCCATCCTAGGGTGCTGAGAGAGCTGGCAGATGAGCTGCCCAAGCTGCTCTCCATCATTTATCAACAGTTCTGGCTCACTGGAGAGGTCCCTGAAGACTGGAAGCTGCCAATATGGTGCCCATCCACAACAAGGGTCGGAAGGAGGAACCAGGAAACTCCGTATTTTGCTGAGAAGAGTTCTTGAGCAAGGACAGAAAGGAAGGTAGGCAAGGCAAGTGGAAGTAACAGATGATCAGCTATAAATAGAGCTGAGACCATTTCAGAAGGTAGCAACAGACAACCCTGACCACATTTTCACTACTCCTATTGCCTCTGAGTGAACACAGGCTCAGGGACAGAGGAGATGGAAGGTGGCTCCTATCTACAGTATATATATATTTTTTTTTTTGGTGTGTGGACATTGGAGTTGAGAAAAACTTAGAATATGGTGATATTGCCTTAAGCTAGACTGCAATATGCAAGGAGATCAGAATTTTTCAGTATTCATCTGCTTCTGTTTTCTGGTTAAACTCTGAACAACAAACACCACCAAGATGGGTTTCATTACACTGCCTTGCATGATCCACCAGACAACTGGAATGGAACTCCTGGCAGTAAGCGTCCTCACCTCACTGTAGATACCTAGATCTGAGCTAACCAATCACTTCCATTCGTTTCAGTGGAGACAAATCAGCTTTGTTCGGCTGTTCTTCTTTTGGTTTACTTCAGCTGTCAATATGGTGCACTAAAAACAGATGAGTATCTCCCACTGACTAAAAAAAGTAAATCTGGAGATGTAGCTCAGATACATAGAGCTACTTTCCATGAGGCCAACTCTA
The DNA here is from genome assembly GCA_013399775.1 of Semnornis frantzii. Lineage (NCBI taxonomy): Eukaryota > Metazoa > Chordata > Aves > Piciformes > Ramphastidae > Semnornis > Semnornis frantzii. Next base: position 22,633 of record VWYK01101634.1, read on the forward strand.
TCACGGCTAGTAACTGTTTAGCAAGAGACTTTGCTAGCTTTTGGCAGTTAAGAGCACGCTACAGTCATCACCCTCCTGAAGTAATGGAGTACTAGAAAGCACCTGCGTCTCTCTCCTCGCTATTACTTACTTCAGCTCATCTCTGTTTTCTTACACCATTTTGATTAGGAAAAGCATCACACTTTGGCTATGTGCAGCCCAGACAGGAACTGTCACTCAGCAGATTCTAATTTTGTGCTTGTTGGGTGCAAGTACAACTGAAGTTGAACTTAAAATTACACAAAGACAAACGTCAGTGACCTTGGGGGGCTGAAAAATCAGTGAAAAGAATATAAAGCATGGAAAGAATAGCTTCTAAACACACAAAGAACATTACCTGGAGAACTCTACTCATCCACTGGAAACTGTCTTCCTCGGTGGAATCTGGCCTTTGCTCAGCAACAATGACAATCCTCTCATCATGCAGCACGCTGACTGAAAACACTGCTATTCTATAGAGAGCGGAGAAGAGTGCTTAGTGCCAGACAGGGGTAAGGGCTTCTGTCATTTGGGCATTTACTGCTCAGACAACTGGTGCAGCCCTTAGTGTTTTGTCTGGGCAAAAGGCAACAGGAACAGTTCTTGGTAGCATCTGCAGGAGAGAGACCTGTGTTCTGCAATTGTGTAACCACAGGCATCATGTCACAGCAAGGCTGGAGAAGTGAACATTCTTGGGATAAGAAAAGCACCAAGTGTGGGTCACATGAAGGTTGCTGTTAGACTGTTACATGTAGGCTAGCACGAGCATCTTTGGCCCAACTTAAAAGGAAGCCATTGCAACGTCAGTCTGCGAGAGGTCTGCCAGGTAGCTGGGTGTGAGCCTGTGCTACAGCATGAGACTCCTCGGACGTTTTAGGTGTCTCCTGCTCGGTGTCAGCACATTGGGAAGGTCACACAGAGAGCTGCTAAGTTAGGCATATCAGAAACGTTAGACTCAGAAAGGACCCTCTTGAGTCAACACCTTCGGAATTAAACAGTTGCTCTGCTGCAAATTTCAATAATCACACGTATGGACTTTGGTATCTAAAGTCTGCCTCAACGCTGTCGTAAGTCTCCTTTGCTGCTTCCTGGCTCTAGCAACATAAAAAGCAATAGAGGGAAACCACATTGACTGATTAGGCAATGCTTTCTGAAAGCATTTTGGGTCACTTACACCTGGCCTAAGCAACGTAAAGATTTCTATATAACGTAAGCAAAGAATGGATCGAACCTTCCCCTGTAGACAAATTTCATTGGTTCCACAGCCAGCGCTGTTGCTACGATGTCATCAGCGTTATGTCTCCTTCCACTGACAACCATCAAGCCATCCATTTTGCCAATAACAAAGACAAGTCCCCCTGGTCCTATGAAGCCTAGTAGTCCAGTCCTTATAAAAGGATATTCCGTGATAGGGCCACCAGAACTGGTCATAGGAAACACCTGTAAGACAGAGAAGCACAGCTCTTCAATCCTAGACACAGGCCATGCTGCAGAGCACTTCAGGCATGGTTTCTCAGCTGGCTGCTCCGTAATGAAGTCGGTCAGTCACCAGCGACACTTGTGGCCATAAAACGAACGCCAGGGGACTGCCAGACTACTCTGTGCCATTTTCAGTACCTGAGTTGGAGCAAGTTTAATCCCACTGTGCTTAACAAACATATTTCCCCTAACTATGGCTCTATGAACTATTTATGATGTTAAAAAATATATGAATGGACATCAGTATTGAATGGAAGAGCCTGCTGTGTGGAGTGCTGCTAACCTGAGGTGCTACAGGTAGCTTACCAAGGAATGCAATGGTAAACACTCTAACAGGGGTTTGTGTCAGTACCTCATGGCCACTTCCAGCACAGCGCAGAGAAACAAGCAGGCTGGAAGTGGAGTTATTTTAAGGTACTGGACAGAGTACCTTACGGTTGCCCACATTGCTATCTATGGTCGATGAAGTTTGGCTATGGCATGGTGTGATGTCCCCTGCAGCATGTCTGAGAGCAAAAATGCAGCCCTGTCAGTACCTGACCACCAGGTGCATGCTGCATCCACAGGAGAGATTTTTGCTGCTTTGTCTGTCCTCACTAGCACAGTTACCTGTCTGCAACAGAAGCTGCTTAGGGTTGCACTAAACACAACCGCACGTTCCTCCCACTGTTTCTTTAGAGTGCGGTAGTCTAAAGACAAGTTATTTAAGAGAAAGGCAAACAGAAGACCATGACTATATAGTGTCCTTCAAGGTTCAGCCTAGAAAGAAAGGTCAAATTCTGCTGCCAGATGCCCAGGGTTGACTGTTCTTGAATGGATTTAATGTGCACACTTTCTTGGCCATAGCTGATCCCAGGAACACAAACCCCTTTGGTTCTAGTGCCTACACCATGAATTACACAGTGAAAGGGAAAAGAGGCTCACTTTGAGAGGCCTCCAGAAAAACAGGTTTCATTTTAAAAATGATGAGTCCTGGTCCCTCAATGGAGATGTATTTGCTTACCATTAGAAGTAAGTCTCAATCAGTCCAAATCTGCTGTCAGATTGCAGACCTTGGTATGAATTAGGAGTGATTTTGCACTGTAAGATGAACCTGAGTACTGCCCTCCCCTGGAACGCGTCAGATTCAGGACTCTCATTCATAATGGCTAGTGCCAAGCACACTGGTAGCGCAGTGCGCAGCTGTCAACAAATCTCAGGTCATAATAGCACAGCAGGATCCCTGGCTTCACTAGCAAGGAGAATTGTACCCACTAGTCTCCATTTACTAATGTACAGTCTACAGCTTTCCCATCTGCACTTTGCAGGAGATATCAGTCATGTTTTGTAACATCAGAGTATTTGCTAAGGGAGGAGCAAATGTATTTTCTTCACTTTTTTTCCTCAAATATTAAAAGAGAACATAGTGAAAATCGCAGCTCAATCATTTTCAGTCCTCCTATTTGTTCAGTCTTTCATACTGGCTTCAGCAGATGTGAGCAGGTACAATAGAGGTATCAAGACAGCTGTCTGCACTGGAGCTGAAACCCACTGCAAAACAGATTCCACAAAGCAAAAAGGCATTCACTTGAGGCAATTCAAACAAAAGCAGGTAGAGATTAATTAGGAAAAGGCCATTTCTGCTACTCAGGTACTTCCTGAAGACTGCATCTGCCAGGATTCAGTATGAATGCATGACTTTAATACTAGCTGTGTTGTGGAAATGCTGGAAATTGCTTTTTAAAGATACCCATCAGCCTTCCCACAGTTCATAACAACCAAATTCTGCTAGATTGTAGACTTGTACAGCATTACCTTTATTAGTCTTTCGTCTTGCTTTCCTTATGATTGCTGCAGACCCTGATGTTCTTTCAAAATTGAAGTAAAAGCTGTTCAGAGCCACAACTAAACCCACATAAAGGTCTACCATTTCACTTAATGAAATGGCCTTCGGTGTAGATTATTTGTCTAGAACACAGGTCCCAAGCCACAGGCACTGATTATTACTGCTATTCTATATTATTACTAGCAGTACTTTATGTCAAATGTTATTTCGAAATAAAAAAAGTTTAAAAGGAAGGATTTTATACAGCATTTTTAGGTCAACTTACCTCAAAAGTATTTTTGGTCATGCCTGAGAGTCCATAATATGATGTACCCGTTGCAATAGCACACACACAAAGTTCTCCTATTTCATCTGTTTTGCAGAGCTGAGGAATTCCATCTGGCTTCACTGAACACATTATAGCTAGAGGGAGATCAAGGGACTTAAGAATACTATAGAACTACAGAGTAACATAAAGTTGCGGGAAGGAATCACAGTGGAGTTGATACAAATTATATGCAGAATAATGTCTAGCAACTGGTTTCTTAAGTATTAAGGTGTTCGGCATTATCAAGTGTTGTTTCCACACAGAATCTTTAGTAAGTTCAGTCTTTACACTGATATCAAACCCTAATTTGCCTTGCTCTCTGAAATGTCAGGTGATCTGCAATACTGCAGTGAAATGTGGCTGGGTTCCCAGTTTTGCACACCAAAGCCCAGATTTGCTGCAGTCAGTGCATAACGAAACACCTGAGTGGAGTTCTTGCTAATAGGTGCACTGCCAGGGAGGCAGGCAACCAGAAATCCATCCCTCACAAAGCAGCAAGTGCTAACAGAGAAAAGATCAAGATACCCTTAGCAGCCTAGTATGGTTGTTTGACCAAGAATTTACCAGGGTTGAGACTCTCTCTTGCTGGTCTTAGAGGACAGCAGAGACAGCAGGAGCTAAACAGGAGGTACTGGTCTGAGGAAGCAGCACTTTTCTGTGTCAGGCGTGTAAATAAGAACCAGGTGTGCTGCTTTAGCTATAAACCCTGGAGCTGGAGTCCAGCATGTGTAGACTTTGCAGCTGGAAAGAGGGTGTGATGCAGATCAGAATGGAGACCAGAAATCAGAAGATCTTAAGTACAAGTGTAGAGAGTCCGGAACGGCCTTTGTCTCATTCTAAGGACAAGCAGCAGTGTGCATTTTTATCCCAACCATTGCACTGCAGTATGAAGTGCAAGATGGCACATCTGTTAACAAGACTTTCTACCTGTTAGACAACAACCAATCTCATCTGCCTTTAAGTTGTTCAACTGAAATTCTGTAAGATGCATCATCTTGTTTGATTCCTTTGGTACATAAGAGACATTCCCTAATGCAAAGCTTCAGCAGTTTCCTAATAACAGTGAGAACGCAACAGAAAAACATTCTGCTGGCCTTCAGACAACAATGTGGTTGATCCTTAGCATGGGTTATGAAAACTTTCACTACTCAGTCTCATCTGGGTCAGGTTTACAGATGTCTATTTACAGATTCTAGACATCAGAATCCATCTCTCATTTTCTGCACCAGTATCTCACAGCTAAGGAATGGGTGCTCTGATGTGCTGACACCTCTAATGCCAGTGAAGACAGCCACTCAAAGGAGTTTTCAAAACACAAGGGGATGTTTTGGGTCTAAAGTGTTTCGAAGCACACATGTTCTAATCCCAAAGCCTGTTGCCTAAGCAAGCTATTCCCACCTATGACTTTCTACAGCTAATTAGTTAAATTGGTGAATCACGGTAAGTTCCAATACAGTTCCTTACCTCCTGGCATCACTAAGCCAACATCCTGGACAGTCAGAACAGAAAGCTTTTCTTCAGAGTCCACTCGAATCACTCCATAAGTGAGACCATGCATGGACAGAACTCCTCTGCCTGGTGGTTGATTGCTGTCATCTGTTGGCCTGCAACCAGAGGTTACACCATCAGTGCTCCAGTAGGCAGACAGACCACTACTGCAAGTGTTCCTCTATTTGAGAGCTTTAAAGTTCACTTTCTTTTTTGCTCAGCTAGACCTGACAAAATCCTGGGTTTTGGTCATTTCTGAGTAAGTATGTCTGACAGCTCTCTCATTCGGTAGCCACCCATATAACTGGGGCTGCAGAGATGGAAGCAACATCTAATATTTGCCCCAATTTAATTTTCAGATAGATTTATAAAGACTGTTAGGTTACCCAAACAGAGGCTTTTTGCCTTGTTTAAAAAACTACTGGAAGGCAGTGAGGATGATGTGGAGGGAAATTGCACCCTAAACATTTGGAACTGGCAGTAAATAGTGCTCTGCCTGTTTCCTGTTCTGGGGAAACCAAACCACCTGCCAGACAAAAAGCCTGACTCTACCACGATGGGATCAATGTCAAGACCAGAAAAGATTGCTGTGTTTAAATCACAGATGTGAGTTCCCACTCCCAACACGTTAGTATTTAAAACTACTGTGCAGAACATTGTGGGTTGCAATAGATTAACTGCCAAGTACCTGTGGAAACCACAAGGACTTTACGGTCTTTATTTTAGTGCATATAATTGAATTCTTCCAATCCTAATTTACCCCATGGAAACGAAAACGAATTACACCTTCATCAGTCATGGTCAAAATGTTGTGGATGTAATGTCTCTGGGTGCTTGGGTTCACTGCCAACACACTGTGCAGTTCTGCAGCACCAGCACAAGCAGTCTGTCACCTTGGTTCAACACAAACCCTCCTGATGTATCAGTGGACACCACTGTACCTATGCAGACTGAGGCTGAGGGAATGAACACTGCTGTATGCAAGCTACTGAGTGAAGAGAACGTGGCAGGGCTCTCCACGTCTGGAAAGACTCTCACGTTGCCCTGCATTTTAAACAGCAAGCCCGGAAGCTAAGGTGATGCTGCCTGGAGTGTGGCTAATAGTTCCATGTACAGCAGCCACACTCCAGCTATTTTCAAGATGGATAAACCAGCCAATATTTAGTTCATGTTTCTGCATTTTTTACTAAATGGACCATCATAACACAAGTATTTTCCAACACACTGTCCTTTTATCTGACATTTCTCCTCTACTGTGCTTCGATCAGTAGCCAGGCTGTAGCCAGTCACACCCGTGCAAGCCTTGCAGCGAGCGGCACCATCAGTTTCAATTAACTGTTCTTACAGTGCGTATTTCTCAAGTGACACTGCCGATGAAGAGGGACATGGGCACACTAGGAAATGCAGTACAGTATTACAAGTGGTGCCGGTAAGCAAGCAGGTGTGATAAATAATAATCCAGTTGTGTACAGGGAACTTTTGGTGCCATTATTCATCAGCTTTCTCTCATCCTTGCTCCCCAAAACACACGTTTTACTCCCCAAGAGAAAACAGGCACAGGCGGCTCCTCACAACCTTCCAAGGGCAGAAACCATTTGGCTTTCATTTTCTTGCATTACTCATCACGGACAAAGATTTCTAAAAAGAAGAGTGGGCACGGCCTGGACAGACACTGGCTGTGTACAAGATAGGGGTGCCAGGGAGGGAAGGGAACTGCAACTCTCAGCCTGTTTCTGTTGGAGAGGTGTTCCAACCCTCTGAGCCAGGCCAGTCTCCCGGGTGCCAGTGCACTGCCAGCTCCTGTCCAGTTCTTCATTCATCAGCACTTCTCCACAGGGCTGCTCTCAGTCCTTTCATCCTGTAGCCTGTGGTGATAGCAGGGATTTGCTAAGCCAGGTGCAGAACCTTTCATTTGGCCCTGTTGAACCCAGTCAGCCACAGGTGGTGTGAGCACACTCGCAGGGGCTGCACTCCATCCTGCTGTGTTACTGATGAAAATACTAAATAGCACTGGTCCCAGTATGGACCTCTGTGGGACACCACTTCTCGCCAGTCTTCACCTGCATAGAGCCATTAATTGCTACCTTCTGGACACAACTATCTAATCATTTCCCCATCCACTGAACAGTCTGCCCACCAAACCCATCTGCAGTTTAGAGAGAAGGATGTCGTGGGAGGCCATCTCAAAGGCCTTACCAAAGTCTAGATAGACAACATCTGTAGCTCTCCCCTTCTGTCCACTGATATAGTCACTCCATTATAGAAGGCCACCAGGATAGTCAGGTAGGACTACTACCCCTTGGTATTCCTAAATTAATAACTCAATTCCATTTTAAATTTTCTTTCTGCATCCAGTATTTCTAATACTGCATTTGGAATTCTGTAAGACTGCTCACTAGATACAAATTAAGATAGGAGCAACTAAACAAAGGTATTCAAGCTACTTCATCTACTAAGTAAACCTAGCTTCAACCACTCCAGCTCTGAGGCTAAGGCACCTATTAGTACATTACTGGCTGTCCATTCCTGAACTAGAGGAGTATTTCAGCTGAGAACTGTTTTTGTTACTCTTCCTTGTAGGAAGATCAGTAAAATTACACCACAGACTCTAAGAGAGTAGGAATATTAACAGGGAGCTCTCTGGCTCTGTGCTCTGCAGGAAGGCATTTTAATGCATACTTCAGCTGTAACTCTTGGAGCTTGTATGAAAAAGACTTTCCTGCCAGTGGAGATGGTTTGAATAAACCAGGGATACCTAAAGCTCCCAAGTTCAGCAGGCGTCATCCTACCATTAAACAGACATCGGAAAAAGGAGATGTGTTCAGTAACACTGTGACAAGAACTGCTCTTTAATTACACAGTGAGGCACTGAAGACAAAGACATCCTTTTCTGTTTTTTTTTAATTCTGTGCTACTTTATGGCTATTACTTGTTTGTTTATGAAAGCTCTCAGTGTTAGTCAATTTGAAATTAATCTGTAGTGCTTCAAACGGGCATCAGCACTCAGTTCAAGTGTAGGGAGGGCACAGCAGCCATCCTATATTGAGATGCAGCCAGTAGTCCCTCTTCCTGCATAATCTAAGGTCTGGGGCACATTTTCCAAAGCTAGCTCAGGAAAGAGGACCCTCTGTCATCAATCAGTGCTCAGCATCACCACCCTTCCATGTCCTCTCTGCACTTACAAGCGAAGCTCTTTCCACAGGAGTGAAGCCTGTGGCACAGCCTTTGGCAGGGAAGTTCAACACAAGATAAACCCAACATACTCCTTAGAATAAAGCTGAGGACAAGTTGAGGCAGCTGACTGAAAGACTCTCTGAGATCCTGGGGTTCACAGAAAGAAAACTAACCTGGACAGAGTGTCTGAAGGGCAGCATTCACATGTTTGAAGTTAACTAGGAGGCAGCTGAAAGTCAGCCACGCTCCTGGCCGTTGTATCTGTCTTCCTGTGATGTTTCATTGGAATGCTAATGGAACATCCAGTTACACCTCACTTGGGCAGTGTGTTATAAACGTGGTGACAGGAAGTATTTTGCTTAATTCTAGTGCAGTGCTTTACAGTTTTCTACTGCCTGTTCTAACACACAGAACAATTCTAAGTGGTTGCAAAAATCTGAGCTAAACACAAAGTGCCTGCTGTTCAAGGCACAACGTTTGGAAAATTCTGCCAAAACAGACAACAGTTCTACCATTTGCTCTGTGCTACAACACTCAGGACTGCTGCATTTTGACATTCATGTACATAAGGTTTCATAGTTTCCTAAGAATTTATCCATTCTATTTATTGGCACAAATCCTCCAGAATCCAAGGGCATTTCCAGAGCGTTACTGAGTGTCTACGAATGGTTCAAAAGCATCGGTCAGCCAAAAACAACCTGCAGAACATCAAAATTCTCTTTAAACAGACCACTTTAAAGCATGCTTTTCCTTGATGGCAACTCCACTTAAATTCCCAAATTTTAATTAATGTTATGCTTACAGTGGCATTCTTCCACTTCTTTGTACAGAATTAGCTTTTGCATTTAGACCATTTAATTTAAAAGGAGAGCAAATCACAGGAATGAGAACTAGCTCTATTCTAAAGCATTCCCTACAAATTATTCTTGTCTGTGGTGTTGGGACATACACAAGATGAAACCCACAGCCTAACTCAGAAGCGTGCACACTCAGAATGAGCCAGTCTTCCACGGCTGTCCAGACTGTTGCTGAGTTGGCACCGTACCTTCGGATGGCGACAGTGAGAGCTTCCGGCGAACTAGCGCAGGGACAAATGACCTCTTGTCTTAGACCTTTACTTTGGAAGACATTGAGAAACGCATCACAGGAAGAAATAGACCCTGGGGTTAGAAATGAGAAAGTCAGAGAACAACAATCTGATTTCTGAAGTGATGCTGTTCAAAGTACAAAGTTGCTCTTGAACAGACTGTTCAGAAGCAAAGGACTCCAAAAGGAGCTGTGTCCCTGGAAAGCAGTCGTAGTTGCTGCAGTGATATGCTTAGAGTTGATGCAAGCATAGAGCACTGAGCACAGAATCCCTTCACCATGTAGAAAAGTTGTTACTGCTAGATTTTCAACATGAATTTCATTGCAGTTTTCTTTTTTAAGGTGAAGCAAATTAAAGAGACACTTCAGAAACTCCAAGCAAACTACTACCTGCACGCTGCTGTCAGCATAAGCAGCTCGTGCTATGAATTGTCCTGCAGTGATGCAGATGTGCTTCTCCAAAGTAGCAGAGAGATTCCCCCAGATTTCTCAGTTACTTCTGCTTCTGGCTGCCATCATTTACAACAAAGGCTCTAATCATCTCTGTAGCTTAAGGTTATTTACTTCACTCTTTCACACTGAACAAAACTGGATTTACTGCAACTTGCATTCTATCAAGTTTGTTTCAGGATTAGTTGAAGCAAAACATCTTTTAAAATTCCCTCATTAATTTCTTTTGCCATATATATCATAGAGTTGGCAGGAGACAACCTCTCTACTTGGCAGCTGTTTTAGCTAGAATGTCTGCAGACAGAAAACACTTCCTGTTCCCTGCCAGGCCACGGCAGCAGAGCTTACATGGGTTTGCGCCATCAGCCACTATCAGCATACGCAGGGAGGAAAGGTTGATGTCCCTCTGATCTCGGTGTGCCACCAGTGCCCAGTGCATGTCTCTGGATTTTACACAGGCAACTTTTGCTGCAAGAAGAACAGGCAGATTACAAACACACCATATGAAAGCTGTGCGGCTCCACTGCCAGCCTGTACCTGTGATTTCGACTGTTGAGTGCACTTTGCTATATTCTTGTTCCTTACCTTTGTATTGACAGACTTTTTGTATCCATGACAGCGGATTCACTTTCATTAAGGAGTATGGAATACTTATAACATGCATCATGTTCATGACACTCTGAAATCAAATGAGATAAGTAGGTTTTATGCAACAATTGTGGTAATTATTGAGATGATGTTATGGGCAGGTACACGGATGCAAATCACTGCCCTTGTTTTATTGTCACTGCTGGCACTACTCTTTTCCTATCAAGCTTTCTACATTAAGATGAAACAGAGTCTTACATGCTAGTGCTTTAATTAAGGATTAAGGATTTAGACTAATCAGATCATAATTTTGAAGTGGTGCTGAAGAAAAGGAAACGTTTCCCTCCTATTTATACTGTAAGCAGTTCACTTTAAACAGAACAACTAAACAAATGCTGGATGAACAATGTCTGCTGTTTGTTGTGTAGTTTAATATTATTCCTAGCCCTGCTAAACCTGACCATACCCAAAGACTCTTTACTCGCGAGGACAAGCAACAGCAACATCCTGTCCAAAGAAATTCACCTCTGTGATGAACTGCTAAGGGTAGTGGGGCACAGCTTGAAGAGAGTAGACAGAGAAATCTGAGTCACAGGAAATAAACGAATGAGTCTTTAGTTATTTCTCCAGGTGAGCTAGTTCCAGCATTTTCAACAAGGTCATGAGAAGCTGCATGGAGTTTAGAAAAACTAGCTAAGTGAAATCAGTGACAGACCCAAACCTGATCTCCAAGGTAGTTTGAGACAGTTGACTTCTTTAGTGATTTCTCAGTGTCACTGCCACACAAACACTCTGTAAATGAGCTGCTCTATGGCATACATCTGAGTGCAACACATCTCCACTCCTGGCAGTTCAGGTTTCTGCTTCTCAAGTGTTATATTACCCTTTGATACTATGAACAGTACAGCGTTGAATGGGAAATGTATATTTGATCCCAGGGAAGCATAACATGTCGGGTCTGTACATCCTTGGACTTCCCAAAAGTGACCCTTCAAAATGCTGTCAGTTCTGCAAATGATCAGAGACTAGTAAGCACTTTGTGGTGACATGGTAAGAATGTGGCCAGAGCATTTGACAGGATACACAGAAACACACTAGCGTCTTTACTGTGTTCATTATGGGCAAGTGTACTAGCAGAAGACCATGGGTTTAAGTCACATATGTTTTGTTTCCGAAGCAGAAAAAGTTGTATTAGAAGGACTTGCAGGACTTGCAGTTTGTGACGGTAATAATCATATGAGGTTAGTCTATTTTCAAATGCTCACACAAAATAAAAAACATACTTACTGTAAGAATCCCATGCCATAAACCAACATCCTTCTTGAAATCTAATACATTCACAATTGTTTCAGCTGTCCAACAAAAACAAAAGATAGTTTATCTTTTAGAACATGGCTTTGTTCCAAGGCAAACCCACTCAAAGGAAAGGACTGACAACCTCAAAGCTTAACTTCCACAGTAAGTCCCCACTGCAGGATCTGTACTGGTTAGGGCAATTGTTTGTATCTCTCACAAAGATATTGTAAATGTGGGTATTTTCAAAAAAACAATTAAAACCCCCAAACTGAGTGTTTAAATCTAGAAGCCTTTGACAGAGATCCATGTAACAGGTAAGGCGGGAGCCTGGTGAGAAGCACATTGCAATTCACACATGATGTTAAGAAGGAAGCAAGGGACTTGTACTCCATACCTTCTGTGTACCCACATGCCTGGGTCAGAGCTTGGCAGTGTGTCAGCAGTGCAATCCTTGTCACAGTCACCCCAAGCACGCTTCCATCTTTACATGTTTTGTACTAAAAAGAAATAGGCAGGGGAAGTCAGTGTGCAGCAGTTGTCCTGTTTTGACTATTCAATAGCTACAGTGTACATGAGTGATGGTGACAGCTAATGACTCTCCTTCAGGCAGGCAGCAGTGCTGGGGTCTGGGAGGCTTTTCTTTGTTAAAAGACACTTTTTTTCAGACAGGTCTTCTCTTTCTGATTGAGGTTTCCCAGGCTAGGTACCAGAACTCCACCTGCTCTTTGAATACAGGCATTAGGGGAAACTATTCTGACTGGGTTAATGACCCCAGGTCTGACTGGATTTAGCAACCAATAACCTAGTTCAGGTTGCTCATGTTAGGTTTTGTAGGCCAGCCAATAAACTTGTGCTTCTCTCTTCTGTGTCCTGTATGGCATGGAACAAGAGCTGCCCACAGAGTCCTTGCTGCTGGGTGGTGTTCTAATAACCTACATGTGTACAGCCTGCAAAACACAAGCTTTCTGATCAGAAGCTTGTGAAGGAGCCAAGAGAAAGTAGCGTAAAAAAGAGGTAGGAGATCATTGCTGACGATGGCAGTAATTTTTGCAACTTTATGCAAGAGTGGCAATTAAAGTACATTGAACATTTATCTTTCTCCATGATGAAGATAATCAGCAAGATTGAAATTGGAAGCATCTCTGCTTCTGTAGCTCAGTGTTCTGACTGTGTGAAGATAAGAAAACCCTTTGCTTTATTCACTTGAGCTTATTCCCTTTGAATAATCATTTAGATTCAATACTAACATCGTTGTCTACACAAAAGATGCAAAAAAGACGGGGTGGAGGGGGAAGACAAAAAATTAAGAACAGAGCACATTTTCCCTTCCTGATGTTGGTCTTTCACGGGGCGCATGAGTCACAAAGCAGTAAGTGACAAGCATTTGAATGAGAAGTTCCTTCTCTTTCACAGGGTTTGAAGGTTGTGATGTAGGAGCTGAAGCTTCACTGTGAACTTGCTCTCTGTTCATCTCAAGGCCAGTGGGCAAGCCCACACCACGAACAAGATCAAGACTGGCCAAGGCAAGTTTAACATAATTTTGTGTCAGCCACATAAATGGCATGAACACATTAATGCTAGGCACCCTCCAAATGCAATTTACCATTTCATTAACTGTTCTGAAATCAATACCCAGTATCATTTATTAGAACACGGCACTTAACAGGCCAACCTAGGATGTTGTTTGCTTCTGTGACTAGTGAACAAATAGTGATGTTTACCTAACTCAAGAGTGCCATATGCAAAGGCTCAAGGAGAAGATGCATCTTCATTAACTCACCTCAATGTAAGCTGTGTCATTGTTGGCGTCTTTAATGTGCGGGAACCAGTCCCGAGGCGGCTTGGAGAGGTGTTTAGACTCTGTGACAAACCACAGCAGCTTTGGCCAGCCTGAGGTACAAAGAAAAGGCAGCTTTTGTGGAGCTTCTGCTGGACAAAACAAAACTCTCCTCTGCCAGAGCGTCACCATTACCTAAACACTGCTTCTTTTAAACCCCAGTACTGCACATGAGAGATTTTCCAGAACTGCTTTCTTAACATGGCTGTGGTGACCTTCTTAGTCAACACCTGATGGCCTGACTGGGCTCTTTAAGCTGTCGCTAACCCAAACGGTTTGCTGCCACTCTCCTGTCAGAGGCTACTGTCCCTACCACTTAGCTATGGGACTGAACTGTACAAGTACTTCTCATCTAGCACAGTCCAAAGTCTGTTGGCTTAATCTGGCCTGTGGCCACAGCTGATATCAGCAGAACCAGCTGAGGGTCAGACCAGGAGCACCCACATTGCTCAGCAGCCATGAGGTTGAAGCAGCAACGCCTGCCAGCCAGTGGCACACATAGCTGGGGCAGCTACATGCCTCAGCTGCTCCAGTGGCAAGTGTCTCTTCATGGGCCTGACCCTCACCCACCAGAGCTGGAGCTGTGTGATGGGCTGACAGCCACACTTACCTTTGAACTGTGGGATCTCCCCCGTGGGGCTCTTCGGCAGTCCTTTATGGCATGCGTCGCTGGTCAAGGCCACGGTGACTCCACAGCTCCCAAGCAAAAAGCCAATCTGCTGGCTTCCTGCGTCCTAGGAGGTGACAAAACGGAAGCCATACAAGAGGTGAAGTGGCTGTCTCAGTGAAAATGCTCTTGTCCTTGGGCACTTTATCTTGAGAGGAAAACGCTCCCTTTCCTTTAAGCAGCTTCACTGATTAGCAAAACTCATTTGTGCCTTCGAAAAGAAATTCCACAACCTGAATATCCTCTCATCTGCAACCACATAAATCATGCAGACAACTAAAGCCATTGGGTGGTGCCTGCGCTCACATCTTTTCAGAAGCGGCAACGAGTGGCTGGGAGGAGAGGCTGAGAAGCTGGAGAAATGGGGTGACAGGAATCTCACAAGTCCAACAACGGCAACTGCTAAGTCCTGCACCTAGGGAAGGACAAAGCCTGCGCACCAGTTGGCTGGAAAGCAGCTTTGTAGTAACAGACCTAAGTGTCCAGGTGACACCGAGTTGAAAATGAGCCAGCAATGTCCCTTCCACAAAGAAGGTAAATGGTATCCTGGGTTGTGTTAGGCAAAATATTGCCAGCAGGTTGAGGGAGGTGATCATTTCCCTCTACTCAGCACTAGTGAGGCACATGTCAAGTGTTGGGTCCATTTCTGGGCTTCCAAGTACAAAACATGGAGCTACTGGAGAAAGTGCAGTGAAAAGCTGCTGTGATAATTAAGGGACTGGGTAATCTCTCCTGTGAGGAAAGACTAAGAGAGTTGGCACTGCTCAGCCTCAAGAAGAGAAACATCTGAAGGAAGGGTGCAAAGATGACCAAGCCAGGTTCTCTCCAGGACACAGGCACAAACTGAAGCAGTGAAGATTCCTTTTGAACATCAGAAAAGTTTTCTACAGTGAAGGTGACTGGCAGAAGTTGACCAGCCTTCATCCTCGTATATAGTCAAAAGCCACCTGGGCACAGTCCTGGGCAATCAGCTGCAGTTGGTCCTGCCTGAACAGATAACTTTCAGAGTTCCCTGCCAATCCAAACCACTCTTGATTCTGTGCCAGTTCCAGGAGATAATGCTGGGTATAGGTGCTTCCTCCCATGGAAAGCTTTTGACCCTTAGGATGTTCTGATAGGCATACAGTGGTGACAGTGTCACTAGTTATGCTGATCTAACCTGATCTGTCAATAACCATTTCACTGAGCAGTCACAGACACACTTCAGGAGCAGCAGAGAGAGCAGATTACAGTTTAGGGAAGCATCAAGGGGATACAGGCAGTGAGGCCAAGAAGCCAGGTAATGATTTGCAAGACTAGGCTGTAGCTGTTCTTCAAGAGAGGCTGTGCTTCTGCAGCATGGTGCCAGCTTGATGTATGGTGTCTTGTCATGGTTCTTTCATGAACCTTACATCTACCCACTAAGCTCTGCAGCTGAGCCAAGCCCTAGATGTAGAAGCACATAGAAGTATTGACCCATTCTTCACAGCATGATTCTACAGAAAGTAGCCTGTGGAGTCTTAAAAGATCAAAATATCTTTCAACCAACCCTAAAGCACCATGGAAGCAACCTGAAGAGTGCAGATGAGATGGCTGTTCTTAGAAGTCCTGCAGAAGGAGTGCCAGGAAGACAAGGGCTGGAATGTTCCATGGAGAACATTGCTCCTGGGCAAGTCATGGCCTCTGAGACTTGCTACTTTATGATGTATAAGGGAGGGTACCAGTTTCTTGAAATATCCATACTACAACGAGCCAGAATTTCCCACCAAGTTCAGTCTAAATATGGTTACCAATGCAGGCACGTGTGAGAGCTCCTAACTGGCAATTAAAAGCAACATGGTATGGAAATGTCATAACTGACTGCAGCAACTGCAGCACTCTCAATATTAAATTTTAAAAGCGTTGTAGCTTTATGCCCTACCACAGACTGCTAGCAAATCACTTCCTCCCTCTACCAGGATAAAGTCAGGAGACTTTCAAGATATTGATTATTTCAGAGACAAGCTATTGGCTTTAGATCAACGTAAAGGGAATGTCTGCAAAGCTGAGAACTGCTTCTCTAAGTAGGAAAAAAAACCCCAAATTATCTGTTGCCAAAATATAATTACAAACCAGACATCGTCTCCCCTTAAATAAAATCCTTCTCCTGCCTGCAAAGGGAACAGATTTTCAGGGCACACTGTTTTATCAGCAGTGTTATTTTCTGTTTTATCAATTTATG
Organism: Semnornis frantzii; assembly: GCA_013399775.1. NCBI lineage: Eukaryota > Metazoa > Chordata > Aves > Piciformes > Ramphastidae > Semnornis > Semnornis frantzii. Next base: position 39,048 of record VWYK01101634.1, read on the forward strand.
CTAATCTGCTGCTTTGGCAACATCCCACTTTATTTTGTGAGGGTGGAAGCAGCCTTGTGAAGCCAGTGAAGACCTGCCGAAACAACTCCACCGACAGTCCCGACCGCACGCAGGGAGAGACTCGCTACTGCTGCTCTTTGTCAAAGCCTTCACAATCCACAGCTTGAAATGTCTCACAATGCAGGTGGAAGGCGAAAGGCAGAGCTGAGCTATTGTGCTATGAGGTCTGAGACCAGTTGTTGACGTTGGAACTATCATTTTACATTTCTTGAAGGCACAGCACTTGCTGAGGTATGAAAAATGAGGTCTCTCTAGCTTCAGACTACAGTTGCAGACACCTGGAGAGATCAGTCTTGCAGGTGAAGTGATCTGGAAAGCCTCTCGCTGTAGGTAGCCATTCGACGTTCTCTAAAGACTTTCATTAAAGGGTCCCTAAAGGTTTATCATCAGTGTCTGGAGGCAAATTGTCTTCCTGCTGCAGAGAGTGATAATTCATTGCCAGGATAAAAGAAATCTCATGTGTGGTTGCATTTCAGCATGCTGTTAGTGTCCCTTGGTAATGCTTTGTGAGAGTATCCGTGTGGAGGAAAGCATTCACGATCCCTTCTCTCTCCGTGAGAGTGCATGTCCTTATCTTACAAGGAAGGAAGGAAGAGACAGCCTGTGCAGAGGGTGGTCTGATGAAGGTTACTCCTGTCCATCTCCAGATCCCAGACTGCCTTCAAAAGGAGAACTCTGTGGTGAAGCATGGCAGACTGAACTGATCTTGTTTCCTGTTACAGTGCTGATTTGAGGTTTGCCCTCACCTCACCAAACATCTGCTGGGACAGAGCAAAACTCAGGCACGGCCTCTGGAGCGGCAGAAGACCGTTGGCTGGAAGCACACGTGGCATTACATACAACAGGCAGGAAACGGTGCTTTGACTGAGAAAGACTTTTACATGCTTGCATCTCACTGCCTACGATGACAGGCCATAAAGATCTACATGGAATTGCTTTAGTCATATGTTCATAGCATCTAATCGAGCACAACTATGAATGTGCTTGGAGGACAAAGATGTTATTTTAAGATTAAAAGTGATTAGCTCCCCTGACTGTATCAGAGTAGAATAGTAATTTTCATGGCACTCATCAAATGGGAAAAAAACATTAACCTAAAAAATAGGAAGAAAAAGGTTTGAAAAACGTGTTTTTAAATCTTTTCATGAGGGAAATAATAAATCACAATTTGAAATAGAACTTGACATGTTGAAAATCCCCTCTCGTCTCCTTTGATGGCACAGTCTGCGATGTACAGTCTGCACTTCACATCATATCACACACACAATGCAACAATTTCTAATATTCCAGCTTCAGAGATGATGACCAGAAGTGGCAGCTCTGAAGGAAGAGCTGTTGTATACAGCACAGTGTGATAATGTCTGGGAAACAGGAAACAGTGGAGAGTGACCCTCTTCTGAAAAACCAAAGCCCACAACCCATGATATAGGCATTGTGGTGGCATTAATGCAGGGGAAGAAGAAGAAATGAAAGATGCTGTTTGCTCTGTCACTGCAGTGGAACCCTTGACTGCTGCTCCTAGAATAAAGAGTCTGAGATTTCAGGTTCTAATTTTAGAGGTAATTCCCCATGTCTACACAGCCAAAGCCATGCTGAGGCAAACGCCGGTGCCCAGGGTTCTGCTGACCACCAGGAAGCACCCTGGAAACAGAACTAGAGCAGAGAATGCTGCCTGGTTGCTGAGTACCACGCAACCCAGCCAGATGCCCTCAGACCAGTCTCCTGAAGTTCTTGGGGGAAGTACAACTAATTCTAGGGATTCTGTCAATGCACAGGTGGAATGCAGAAGGAAAAAGCAAGGAGAGATGGATCCTCATCTAATCAGGGAAAAAAGCCCTGCCAAATTCTTCACAAACTAAGAGTCAAAGGGAAAGGAACAGAGAGAAAATCCAGGGGTCTCTATTTCCATGTGGCTATAGATGTTGCAGCGCAACACACAAGCCAAAGGGCTCTCTGGCTGCAAGCATTACTGCTCCATTCCGAACTGCCAGCCACAGAAAATTTGCAGAGAGCCTTGAAAAACTCTTCCTTATGAAAAATTAGAGCAGTATTAATACTGCTAATCCAAAACTTTAATATTAAAAAATGGGCCCCCTGAAAGAGTTCTTCCTGTATCACCTCATTTTTCTGTAAGTCTGTACGAGCCCATAATATAATTTTTGGTCTATTTGTTAATTCACATCTGTCTTCCAAAAATTAAACCAAAAAATGGGCGCTGCCAGAATGCACTGAAGCATGCAGGAAGGGGAACAACTAATGGGAAAGCATAAAAGAACAGCCTAGGCCATTGTGTGGTGACACGAATGGTATCTTCCCACGGATGCCAGAAGCAATCTGCTGCCATTTGACCAAGCAGAGGTATTCCTTCTGGGACTACTCAGAATATGAATTTCATCTCATTCTTTCCACTCCAGTTCCCATTCCACATAAACAAATGCAGAGGTATTTGCAACAGTATATGCTGTGACTGCATAGCTTTATTTATAGATCAGAGATCGTGTTGCCTTTTTAACTGTGCCACTGACATCTCTGTTATTGTTTTATTAATTCAACACACATTACAGAACGACCTTGGCCATGGTTTCTGTACAGGCAGGGCTAAGCCTACCTTTATGTATCAGCATATACTCACGTATTTTAAAATTAGAAACCACCACCGCCCCAGAGGTCAGGCACGTTAGGAGAAGTTATTCATCTGACAGAAGAATATTTACCGGGACAGCTGGATTCTATAGTGTACAGCAGGCAGACTGGTTGAGTTCTCTCTCCTTGCACGGCCTTTTTTAGTTCACTTGTACCTTTCCTCCAGTCTTAACCAGCTAAGCTGGGGCACTTCTCTCCTCTTTGTCTCAGTTGCCACTCTTCCTCCACCTGCTTAGCCACTCAGCTGTCTGCTCAGCTGGATCATGGCCTTTTGTTGTCTGCTCCACTCACTATCTTCTATCTCTCTCTACCACTTTACCAGTTCAGCAAACTGTCCTTTCCTCCAGCTACCAGCCCTTCTTTCTCCTGCCAGCTTCTAGTTTTGCCATGACAAGGGCCCAGCACAGATGTTGGCTGGGACATGTATGAGCATAACGGAGAAATGGTACCAGCTCAGCTTATCAGGGATGAGGAAGGTTCAGACATACTCAGTTAGGAAGGAATCTCCAGGTATTTTCAGCTGATAAACTGCTATGTGAGGTGTGCAAACCCTCAAGCCTTTATGAGTGCTCAGAAACTTGTTTCTGCGGCTTTTCATTTGAAAGGCAGGGTGCCTGTCCAGGGAACAAATAACTGAGCTTCTGCTCCAGGGTGCTGTGACACCAGAACATTTCAAAGAAGGGCCCTTGACAACTGAAAAATTGAAAATGCGAGCAAAGCAACACATTTCTCCAGCCTTTTACCTGGAAACAGCTCGTGGCTTCAGTTGACATTCCCCAAAAGATTTAACAAAGAAAGCTTGTAAAGATTAAAGAAAACACTTTGAGTGCACAGCTCCAGATCAAGTAGTTAAAGGAAGGCATCATTAGTGTCAGTTAATAAAAGAGGGCTTATAAAAAAGGGTATTTGGAGAACCTTACAACTGGCACTGTGGCCAGCCATGGGAAAATTGAAGAGCTATGACAAAAAGAACTTGTAATGAATAAATGCATTTTGCTGTGTTTACAGCCTTCAGGGCACGAATCCTGAAATTCAAAAAAAAAAGCAAGCTCAGCAGCATCAGTGAAAGCTTTCCAGCTGTGGTTCACCTATGACACTGAGCCCTCTCCCTCACCACCTCCAGGCACTCTTTCTGCTGGAACTGCTGAAACAACCCTGGGTGTGTCAGCTTTTGATTAGCAGCAGTCAGGTTTCTCTAGGAACAAATGCTCTGTGGCAAGAATTCCCAGATGTAACTGGTTCAAGTGCCACCCTTGGCAGAGATGACTATGGTGATGGGGGCCTCAGAATGCACATGCACATACAGACACAGGAGAAGGCATGTCCAGAAGTGCTTTGAAGTAGCACATCCAGCACTAGCGGCATCCTGAGATAGCTTGGATTGCAGGGACAGGTGGAAAAGGAGCAGTTGTTGCCAATCATTCTTTGTCAGCACCAATATCAGAATGCTCTGAGAGATAATCCATCTAGGACTAGTGGAGTTGTGTTCTGGAAGATTTTCCTCTCCTTTCCCAGCTGGACTTGCACTTGCTGGAATTGCAGGCACATCTCCAGATTTTCCGCAGCTAAGAAGCAACTATTTATACCTCTCCACACAGCACTGTGTGTGTCCTCAGGTTCACAGCTGGTTAACCACAAACACATGCTCAGCAGCTATCCTCATGCTGGGATTTGTTCTGCCCTAAGTTTTAAAATGCAGCATAGAGAATAAATTAATTCCCTACCTTTCTTGTAAGTGGCACTTCAATAGGGACAGGGACGACTTCCGCAAGCAGGCAGCCATAAAACGCTACCATGAAAGCAGCAGGGTCATTGTTAGGAAACACCAGCGTTACCTGTAACAAAGTCAGGGTGAGACATGGATTATCCCAAGACTGGAGTTTCCACGCTTCCTTCTGGAGAGAGACAATCAACACAACCTTCCTGGGCTAACTGTTCAAACACTTCATGACAGGCAAGTGAGGAACGAACAGGAATTTGTTCTCATTGCTGTTCCCTTTGTCAACGTTGCCACTTGGGGTGTACTGCAATATTTTCATGCTGTGGTGTTTCCCACACTGACACCACCTTTCATCTGGTTCTCAATCTACTGTTACAGATGTTAAATAACCAAGGAAACTGAATTAATAGACTTCTACATTCTAATTTAGTAATTTGCTTGCTGTTACCAAACCCAAAGTGCATCTGTGACCAATTCAGGTTACTCAGACTTATGCCATCATGTCCATCACTAACACAATCTGCTCTGTCTCACTTCGCTTTGCTCGTACCACAGTTTCATACTAGGACTGGTGTGTTGTCCAGTTGCAGAAGCTTCTGGTTGCTGGCAACCACTCATAACTGGTACTTAAGAGAAGCAAACATCATATTCAGAGCTGGCCATACTGCATGCCAACCTGGGTCTGGATTTGCTGGACTTTACAGTTTTGGGGTTAGGGAATTATTTAGATAGAAGAATGTAAAAAANATTTGTAGGCTCACTAGGTGCCCTTCTCCCCCCAGTGTGCTGAACTGCACAGTTTACTTCTGTGGGCACTGCAGACACTGTCTTAGATCCTCCCAGAGCAGAGGACAAGGAGAGTTGAGAGGGCACAGTCTTGTTGAGGATGCAGCAACCTAGAGTCCACACTTCTGCTTGCAAGGGCAGTGAATACCACTGCTCTTGCTCACTGCAGAATGACCCTGGGGGCTAGATCCTGTCACCTTTTGTGATCTCCCTCAGGCAGATCAATGTTCTCAAACAGCTGTAACCCAGCCATACCTCTACTGCAGGATCAGCTGCAGTGGCAGGCAAAAGGCACAGTAAATTATTTACAACTTAACTCCTTAGGGCCTGCACGCAGGATCAGAGTGCGTCTTAAAACCTGCTGGCTCTACTTGACAATGTTCGAGTTTTGACTGTGTTCCCTTCCACAGTGGCTCTGTGTTTCAGTTGCATCATTTCAATGCACTCCCAGGTTCAGTCACTGCAGAATTTCAGTGTTTTCACATGGCCTTTCACAGAGGAACTTGATTTCTTCAAGCTAAAAATCTAAACAACCTTGCCCAAATGGGTTTAAAAATATGTTCGTGAGCTGAAGACTTTCTAACTGCTTAGAGGAACTTCAGAGAAGATACAACACTCCTGATGCAAGTGCTGGGGATGGTTGTGCAGATCTTGCTGCTTGCATCCTACATGCACATACACTGGACAGCCCCAGATGAAATGGACAGAAAAGGATTTTGCTAGATGCAGAGAGGATGCCGACTGTGCTGAGCCTAGAAAACATCTGAAAGATGTTGAAAGATCGCAAGAGAGATTTTAAGCATTGCTGAGTTTCGTGCTGATCTCTGCTTACATAAGGCTAGTGAAGGTTTGGCTGGGAATCTTTGCAAAGAAACTGACAGAGATTGGGAAGTCTCACTGATGCCCAGTGGGAATGAGGCATTAACTTCCCCTCCACAAAACATTAGTCGCTAACAGACCCATACTAAATAAACAAACAATATTTGTAGAAGCAAAAAGGGATAAAGTTGGAGGAAAAGAAACCACACAGTGTATATTACCAGAAGAGAATCTGGGTTCTCTCAAAGATATTTCAGAGATCAAGCTTAATTTCCAGGCAGCTGTCTGAGGTGACACGAGGTTACATGTCTGAAGTGACTATAGAAGACAAATGCAGCTCTTTGTGTACTGTAACGGCAGAAAGAGGGAAGCGAGTGCAGGCATCTTCATTTACTCTTTGGCTCAGGTAAAAGCCATGATGTAATGGTAGTCATGAAAACTAGAGTTGCATTGATAGAAGATGCGTTTAAATGGAAAAAAAGCCTTAATTTCATATAATATTAACATAAGGGAACAGTTTCAATCCCAGTTAGAAAAGACCAGAAATATTTAAAAACTACTTTTACCCCTTGTCATGCAAAACACATGATTTAGAATAAAAAGACCTCTTCAAAGAGGTCAGAAAGCCTTTGTGTTACTACAACAGAGGCTTAGCAGCCAGAACAACAGCCTAGAACATCAGAAGCACAGAACTTCAAGATGAAGCTGCTTCAAATGATGACGTTTTTGTTGCACAGGGCTGCTAGGCAAGGTGCACTACAAAACAAAGCACACGCTTCCAGCACGAGGCTAAAAGCATTTTTTTCACTGTAGTCTTTTTTTAGAAGAGAAGCAATTTGTTCCTCCTATGTTTTACGCCAGCTAAACTTCCAGCTTGCAGTCTGAACTACCCACAAATCCTTTCTTGGGCTCAGGAGACAAGAGTGAGTGCTGCTGTAAACCGATACAAAGATGAAAGCCGGCACACGACAGGCTGGGAAAAGTGCATCTTGCCCCGTGTAAACTTCACGCCTTTTTGGAGCTTTCTGGGTGCATTGTTTGGATATGTACACTTGAACAATTGTTTCCTCTGCTGTTGCACAGTAAGTCAAGCAAAAGAGATTCTTCGGTTCCTACTCATGGCTGAATGCCATTGCAGGAAGCAATTCAGATAAAGGATCTAGAGATCCTTTAGCTAAATCCTTCAAGATTTACTTTAAAAAAGACACATAGGAAGGACTGTTAGGTTTCATTTTGCATTTATGTTTTTCTTCCAGGAAACATTACTGCATCCTTCCATTTCTGGAGCCCTAATAAATGTGTACCACAGCCGTGTCCCTCACATGTGGCACATGGGGACCAAGTGAAGCAACAATTTTAGAATTGGTATCAGTCCCTGGGAGAGGAAGAATCTAATCCCAAACTCATGACTCTAAGCTCTAGGGCAGGACTAAAATTTGCATTTCTGACAAATTAGTTCTGTAGTATACATTCCTTCGCTTAAAGAAAACCTGGAATGGGACCTGTAGAAAATTCTATAGAGGCTCTGGCAGAGAAAGGAGCAGCAGGGTCAGCCAGGCTCGAGACACAGAGGGGTAGGTTTGTAAGAACCTCACCAGTAAAACCACAGGATGCTCTGGACTTCATTGAGCAGCTGCAGGGTTACCTCTGCAACCCTTGCTCTCTGTGGATTTAACCCACTTGCCTGGAGTCAGCCTCCAGCAGTAGCTGCATCTGATCCAGGAGCCAGGAACAGAAATATTCTCCATGCTACCAGTCACTGTAACCTCTTTTTGCAGCCAGTTAAATAAACACGCTTACTGAGCTTGTCTTTGTCCTCTGCAATGCTTCTCTTGTTTCTACCACCTCACAACTACAACGTCCTCAGTGAGTAAGTTTTTTCTTACCCACATAACACCTCTAGGCTCCATAAGCAAGTTTTTGCTAAATAGATTGTTGTTCTATGTCCAAAAACCACTTGAACTTTGGACACTTTCAAGATTCATCTGGTCAGCGGGCTGGGCCACCTTGTTTACGCCATGCTTTTGCTAGGAAGGTTGGACCAGACCGTACTCAAGGTCCCTTCCAACCTGGCATTCTATTATTTATTATGCCATTCAAATCATCTGGCCAAATGATCAGTTTATGAGAGTAAAAAGCAGATTTCACTCCTCCAACATTTCACTTATTTCCTCTGAGAACCTCAAATATTTCATCCTATCTCTGTCCATGTAGGCTATGAATTACTAGTAAGTAAAAACCACTGAGATACTCACCCTGTCTCCAGGTCGTACCATTGGCTCTTGTTTTGTGCCTAATTTATGTAGTATATTGTATGCAACCTTCATACTTCTGGTCCAAAGTTTGCCTATTAACATAAAATTTTTGAAATTAGGATTCTTATGTTTTACAAGATTATTATTAAAGAGAAAGAATATCTGAGCAGTGAAAAAAGAGAATAAGTTGATTAGTTTTCCAACTAAATATGACATCACTGTTGCAAGTAGCGGAAATATTCAAATACTGATCAGAAGCTTTCTTTTAACTTTTTTTAAAATTTTTTTTAAAGTAAGAATAGTTCTTACTTTGGAGAAAATGGGATCTTGACTCCAATGTTTGCTGTTAGAGGTTACTGGAACATCAAGAACAGAATCACCCTAACACCCTGAGCTGTAGCAAGTTGGACAAGTTGCATTCCTGCCCAGGTTGACGTTTGAGGGTGTTACTCAGATTTCCTGAGAGCACTTCTCTCACCCCAAACACCCAGAGGAAAGGAAAAGGAGTCACGAGAAGTAGAGACAAAAACTCCAGCAAACAGAAGCCCCCCCAGTCAAAGGGACACACTGAAGCAGCAGGGACCCTCTGACCTGTAGCACATACATACAGCTGTGCTTCACATTTAATTCTGGGCCTTCTTCCATTTGATTTGTCTTTTTCTTCTCACTTGCTCCCACACTCTCCACTCCCTCAGTTTCATTTCACTCTCCCCAGGTACCTTTCCTTTGCACTGTCCCTCTTCTCCCCAGTAACATCCCCCCAGCTCTGCAATCCTTAGCGAGACCTCACCCCAATATGCTTTAGAGGAAGATTACCTCATCGAGACCTGGCCACCTTATGTGCCTTCCAGTAACTCCCGAGTGACCAGCAGCTCTTGCAGATGGTCTGTTCAGAGACCTTGTGGCCTCCATTTGAACCTAGGGAGCACAGCAGCCCTTGTTCTGGGCTGGCCGCTGCATGCTCCGGTGTGACAGTGACGAATGTGCCGATAGCTGCCAGGTTCTGACAACAGGTCACCTGTTGGTTCAGCACTTCAGCCTCCCAAACCCGAGACAACCACATCCTGGTTATAAAATGGATTATTTGAAGTGCAAATCTGATGTAAATATAACTTGTAGTGGGAACATAGGATCTTTCTTTTTCCTCTGCAGGAAAACTGGAAGGGTCACTGCTGCTTATGACCAAGGAAGCACCATACACAATTACTTCTTAGGAAAACTTCTTAGCATCAAACTATGTCTTCCATAGTACTCCAGTACTTGCAAGCTGAAAGAAAGAAATATGGCCCAGTTCTGTGCCACTGGAAACTCGGCATGGGTACAGGACCACACGGGCAGGATTAATCTTCACAGCACTGTGGCAGAACTATCTGCATTTGATGGAAAGAAAGTTTTTAAAAGCATCCCTGCTGCTACAGTCAACACTCGAAAAGTTGACAAGCAAGTAGGATAAAAACAAGGATCCCTTCAGAAAGCAAATGTTCTTCTTATAGGTTTCCAACACTAAAGTTTCAGTGGCAACGAACTTAGAAGAGCAATTAGCAATGATACAGAAGATGGGAGAATGGAAATCAAAAGCCCGGCAAAGGTTCTGAACTGCAAGAAAGAACCATCTTTACACAAAACACTTTCAAGCTTAAAATGAACATTGAATTTTTAATTACTTTCCAGAGAGACATGAAGGGCTGCTGTGAAAAAGTTCTGTCTGAACTACAGAGATCAAATCTGTTACAAGTCTTAAATTTGCATTTGTGACACATCCATGCTGGTTTTTCATCTCTGAAACGCACCACCTTACAGTATTTTCTTTATAATCTAAGGTATAGTCATCTCAAAGTAACAAAGGCCTTCTTTAAAGAGTACCAAGGCGTGCAGCACAACCACTTCCACGTAAGGGATCTAAGCAAACGCAGAAATCAAGTGCCCTCAGAGACTAAGGAAACCTAAAGCAGTACTTTCCAGTAAAGTTTTACATAATGAAGCCTACAAACACATCTTTTCATGATGCTCTTTCGCTATCCTAATTTTATTTCAGCTTCTGAAACGAGAAGTATGTAAGGTTGTCTCCTTCATTTCTCACCTTTCTGCTTAAATACACTTCAAGCTGCACAAAAAATGCCCATGGTGTCTTCCCATGCTCAGAAAATCCCCAAATTTTCTCCCACCACAGCCCTTCCCTGCTCCATTCACTGGTGCAACATCAAAGTGTGTTAACCAGCCAAGCTAGCTGCAGGTGTGCACAGGCATGGGACACTAGAACAAAGAGGCTGGTGTGCATTCAGCTGAGAAGGAGCTGGGATCCACAGTCTCTCCTGTGGCCTTTAAGAGCTCCATAACTTCACTCCAGTACTTGCAGACTGCCTGCCCCTGGCTGCTCTGCCTCTGTTCTGGTGTGGGCAATGGTAGCCTGGGGCAGGCAGGCAGAGGTCGGGAGGCACCGAGCGCAGGCTGCGCAGGTCTCCAGTTGGATCCTGCTCAGCGGGAAGCTGATGACTTCTCTACTGGGGTATATAGCTGTGTTCCGACACAGAAACCAGAAGTGCTACTACAGGAGCAGGAACCCAGGAGCTGGAGCTAGGAACATCCAAATGATCGGGGCCACATCTGTGGCTGCTGGATAGGGCACAAGCTTCTGACCGGCAGTGGCCTGAACCCTGTGTTCACTTTGCCACCTTGGTTGTTTGTTCCCCACCAACATTGCAGAGAACATGAAGGATAAAAGCCCCTGGTAGGGAAGGATGTTACAATGAAGAAATCCCTGGAGCATTTTCTTCTTTGGTCCTGCCCAGGCTGCAGTTCTGCGCAGTTCTCCCTTCACAAACTTAGAGGTCGCAGTCTCTGGGAAGCAGCCAACTGCTACAGCTTCTCCCACAAATCCCCAAGCCAAGACCTTGCTGTGACCTCCACTTGGTGCCACATCTGTGCAGGGGGAGAGGGAAGCCTTGGTGAGGAGCCCAGATGTGTTTCATCCAAGGTTTTTGTTCCGAGACAGGGCTTAGTGCTGCTGGGACACTCCTCAAGTGGGGCAAACCCCCTTCACCACAGGGGCTAGAGTGCAACGCAGTTGCTCGGAGCTGCTGCGGAGGTGCCTGTTATCCTCAGGCCGAGATAAACACACTGCTACTGATACTCTGCTAAGGTGGCTCAAAGACAGGAGGGCAGGTGTAGGAAACTCAAGCCATAGTTTCATGCCTTAGTATGCAGAGGAGCCCATGTGTCAGCTCAGTGTCCTCAGCCCTGCCTGCAGCCTGAGTGGTTCACAGAAGAGTTTCTCAAGTTCATTTTGTAGAATGAAAATGACATACAGTGAACACACCTTGCCACCACCACAAACTATCACCTCGTCCCCACCAACCACAATGCTGCTTCCCAAGACTTTGGATAAACTCCACAAGACGGTAAGAAATGGAGCCTTTCTCTGCATGCTATTGCCTAACTTATTTCCTGAAACACATCATCTTTTTCTAGAGATGACTGCCCCTTCCTTAGCCACTTCTGTCACTTGCAGCAAGCGCTGCTGCCAAGCTTGCACGCCCTAGCAGCACATTTATGCAGGGAGGACTTTAAAGCTCTCCAGGCACTCGCAAGTAAGTTGAGTGTTCCCCCTGCCCAGCAAGCACCAGCACATGTGGCTGTCCTCTGAGCCTGAGCCTTGTCTGGCAGGCATCATGCACACAGATAGTCTGGGTAGGATGGGATGGTGAGTAGCTGTGCCAAACACTGTTAACACTTGTGTGGGACAAGGCCCTTTCCTCTTGCTGCTGGAATTAGGGTTTAATTGAACAGTTGCAAATCTACACCAGCAACGACATATTGCACATTTTACTCATATTGAGTCTCATTCTTTTTTTAACAGTCTGTTCAGAGGGCAGCATCTTTTACCAACTAAAGCTTAGCAAGCTGGAGTGAGTTAATAGTCAGCCCCATCTGGTCAAGCAAGGCAGGGTACAGGTGAAGGCAGGGTACAGTAACACCGGGTCTTAAAAAGCATACTAAAAGGGTAAGTCAAAAAAGCCCGAAATGCTTTCCACATGGCACTGAAGTAAATCCCCTTCCTATTCCTTTGCCAATCTGTAAGAGGAGTATGCACTTGTGTTGAATGTAAAGAAGGTTACAGGAGAAAAGTTGTATCAGGAAGAAAACAGAGAGAACACAACACACAGTTTGCTTATCCTCAGGATGCTTCTCAGCACAACACAGCACCCAGTCAGCACAGCCAGCCAGTGGTTGCTTACCCATCTCCACGCACAGTGCAACAGCCGGAGTGGAACTGCAAATGATTTTGTCAAATATTCATTTTCCCAATATTATGACTTTCTTTTCTACTACAGAAAGAAGAACTTTTATTAATGGGAAGCTTCCTAATGCTAGGTAGGTAACAGGATGCTTTCTCCACCTTGTAAAGTACTGACTCTTTACTAAAGAAATAAAAGCTAAAAGTGCAGAACAATCATAGCATTGATATTTTTCTAGAGACTTGACCCATAACCATCCACACCTCTGCAAGCACTGAGTTATTTCAGAGATAAAGACAGTTTGGATATGCAGCTACTTGGTGAGAAGAGTCTTGATTCCATCTCCCTCCTCCTATTAATTGGGACAATCCTGGCACATGGAGGGCTAGGTTGCATGCCAGGTACGTCATGGCTTGGGGTTGGCTATTTTTGGTCTGTTGTGAAGTTTCAGCCAACTCAGAGGATCTCCAGTATAACCTACATCACATTTGCTGAAGTGGCATGACTTTGGCCTCAAAATGCTTACAGTTGCATTGAGCAGTTTTTCTAAGGGGCATTTGGAATAAACAATTAAAAATAAATAAAATTTCAAGTTTTTTTTTCTCCATGAAATCAGAATGGATAAAGAAAAACATCCTACTCTAACCAAAGAGCCTTCACTGCTCTTTTTTCACTAGCTTTGCTGTTTCCAGCAGGCCTCTGATGTGGGAGAAAGAGCATCAGAGCTACTGAAAATGGGTTTAAAAAGTCTGATTACAGAAAGGAAAGGAGCTGTAGTTAATAGATGTAGTTAACTGGTATGTACTTTGTTGGTTTAATAATGGTTACAATAACAAAGATCAAAACTTGCTCATTCTCAAATTATTTTCAGCTTTTTACTTTTTCTTCTGCCTTTCTGATTCCTCTTAGCATTTTCAGTAAGAAAAGTAATTGCAATAGCATAAACGCTACATGGGATTTAATTGTTCACCATTCACATTTCTCCTCTAAGAAATCACTAAAAGCTTTGTTATTAACACCAGCACCAGCAAAAGTTGAAGCCTGACTACTCTGATTAACTCTGAGTCAGAAATTGCCCTCTTTTCCTCAAAGCATATTAGGCTCCTAGTCAGAATTCAGACTTACACAAAACCTGATAAAGACACCCTTGCTTCCCATATCTCTCAGACATTTCCATTTATGCATATTCAGTCATTTGATTTATAAGGGGATGGTGAATAACTTCACCAAGATATTCTCCACTTAACCGGGTTCCCAAAGGAACAAAATGTTTGAGAAATAAGTGATATTCAGTGTCTCGCTCACTAGAAAGGGTTTAAGACTTCTGAGCACATTAAATAAATATTACAGCTGGGGCACTGAGAACAACTTCAAGAACTAAGGCAGAACGCTTCAAGAACTTGCTTGCAAACAAAAACCCTCCACAAGTGCAGCTCTTCATCTCCTCTCTCCACAGCAGTGTGAGACACAGGGAGGGAAGCAGTCCTGACGTGGCAAAGCTCCCACGACAGGCTGGGAAAGACACGGGAGATGTAAGGCAGTACACACCAGATGAATTGCTGCAGAGGAACTGAAAGGCAAGGGCTGAGAGAGTCAGTTCTCTAAACTAGCTCCCCTCAGGGCCCCACAGCAAACCATGACCTGGAGCACTCACCACCCAGATTCACACAAACTACATCCTATCTGTGTCAGGCCCTCTTAGGGAGGGAAACCTGTTCCAGTACATCACACACCTCAGGAAACTACTGAAAGGCAATAGCAAAAACCATACACAAACTCAAGTACCAAAAGCATGACTTTTAGTCCCACTTCTCATGGCTTGGGCAATTTAGAAGAGGTGTTTGGAAAGAGTTATCTTAGGACAGAGAAGTAGGTTAGGTTAGGTGGTTCTGCAAGCCATGCGGATGAGTTCCTCAGGCTGACGTGCTCAGCCTACAGCCCTTCAGGCAAAGCAGGACACATGATCAGACTCTGGACAGCCTCATGTTCACAAAAATGGTCTGATTCCCACTACCATCTTCATTTCCTTCCTGCCCCATTCATTCAGGGCATTCAGCAGCTGACACGAATGTCCTGCAAACAGGGAATTGCTATCTTTAAAGTTCTTATGCTCTTGCAGAACAAAGCCTGGGGAATATCCATGGGCAACAGATTTAGATGTTAATCTTTAGGAAAATCTGCCCTAGGATGTATTTCTATTTTTAAAAGGTGGTTTTCATTTGTAATTTGATTTCCATGGGTGTATCTGCTCAGCTCTTTTCCTCCCAGTGAAATAAATCATACCATAATACCTCAGCAATTCACATTCAGACACCAAGAGCTTCAGAACTGTCTTTAGTGTGACATGCAACAGATGCATCCTCAGAGGGCCTTTTTCACTGTGTATCTATGCATTCATGGCACACTCAGACACTGTATGTAACATGTAAATGCAGGAGGAGATTGAAGAGTGCTCACCGTAAGTGAGGATGTAGAGTGGCTTCCCATTGGTGTCCATAGTGGTTAGGCAAGGAGCTTTGGGTGAGATGGTTCCCCAGCGCTGCAGAGCTGCTTCCAGAGAAGGTGGCCAGTTTGTCACCACACCGAGCTGCTCCCCACGCATAGCCAACATCTGAGCTCCTTCTGGCTTGGGCTGGTTTGGATCTGGCTGTTGGACTTAGTCATGAAAAGATACACAGTTACCATGTACGTTCTACACCTTGTGTACAACTGTGTAACCAAGAGAGTAAATCGCCTGTGCGAGACATCCTGAAAGGGTAACATGGTAGAAAGGACTGAGGCACAGCAGAGATTACAGTTGAACAGTTAACTTTGAACTTTAACAGAGATGAAGGAGCTGAAGCACCTCAGGAGCACATGTGCTTATCCTTACCCTGCTTCTACACACAGGCAGTGGACATGCTGGGGCAGTAAGCATATATTTATCTTTGAAATAAACAACTTTTCTCTGTTCCTAAAGAGAGATGGAGAACACTTTTTCCTGGCAAGAATGTGGTAATGAGATAAACTGGAGAACTAATAAAATACATTTTTTCAGCAAGTCGTCAGTAACAGACTGATGCAGGTCATGTTCTGTTACAGTGATTGCTTACAAACTGCTATGAAGGCCACTCAGATCCTGGCAAATTTCAACTCTCCAAGCACCAGCCTCCTTAAAAAGAAGTCCATTTTATAGACTTTAACCTGTCTCCACACAGAGGATGTACAAAATATTTAACATGCTCCCTCACTCACAGGTTTTCTCCTACTGGTGCTCAAAAGCAATGGCTGTAGCCCACAGCTGAATGCTTCAAAGCAGAGCTTCCCTCCACTCTCTTCTGTTGTTTCTTTGCAAGCAGAACCAGGAGCTGAGCACAGAAAAGAGACTTTTGATTCTCTGGCTCTGTGTCCAAGCTCACTACAAGCAGATTCCACCGAATGCTGATGCTTTTTAGTACTTGCCAGTACGTGGAGGGCTTGTTTAGCTTTCTAGGAAGTCAATATGTGAGACAAACATTTTACAGCATTTTAACAAGGGATCCCCAAACCTTTTGGAAAAGTCTTTTTACCTTCTAACAACTCCTCAAAGTCATCTACAAAGAACTCTCTCAAGGGTGGTCGTTTGGGCCGTTTTAGCGTGTTGACCAGCTGCTGAATCTTTGCTGACACTCTGCTGCTCACCGGTACTCCTGCAGGACAGGGATCAGTGCAGACATCAGTCCACCGCTGTGCTGAACACCACCAGATGTTACGTGAGGTAAAAGACAGTCTAGGGCTTCAAGGCCACCACAACTACAGTTTCATGCCATACTGTGACTCCAGTATTCAACAGGAGGAACATTTCAGCAAAAAGGAGCAATAATGCCTGGTTTAAATAAACACAACACATCCATGTCAGAGTAAATGTGCACAGTCAGAAGAGAAACCTGGCATGGACTGAAGTGAGAGAAGAACAGGGGAAAAACCCTCCCTAGAGCAAGTGTCAATAACCTTAGGGAACTCCCCTAGCTTGCACTGGTTGTGGTCAGCGAGAAGAGAGGCACTGGCACTCCCCATGATCACTGCTCATACCAACACTGTCTAACTACTCTGCAGGTCAGCAAAAGAGTCACAAGGTCCTGTCCATCACTTACTCTGGGTTGTTCTTTATGCTGCCATAGACATCTGTCCACCTCTCTGTATCACTTCCGTGTGACCCTGTGTTCTCTGAACAGCCAATTAGCTCCCTACAGCCAATCCCGCCAGTTAGCAGTCTCCAAAGGGAGTGTGCTTGCCCATACAGCATTTTGAAAATCATTCTGACCAGCAATGTGGTGCAAGTGGCTCTTTCATAACAACCAACAAGCCAAACAATCACCTCCTCCTTCCTCTTCCCACAACATTCATCTTACCTGTTCCTCAGCTAACAGTTTCCTGCCACTGCATTGCAGGAGTTTCAACTTCCCACCCTTCCGTAAGGTTGACTCTAAAACTCTGTTGAAATGTTTATTTAGAGCTGAAGCTGTCAAGCTTAGATGTGACACACTTGGTCACAATTCTGCATCCTGCTGAAGTACTGTTCAATGAGTTTTAGAAGAGAGGAGCAGTAAATAAGAAAGGGTTTCCAAATAATGGGTTTGTTTAGAAGAAAACCTCTCAGAAAATGAAACTTCAAGCATGTCATTTCTCGAGATGCAGCCGTCCTAGCACATTGCTTTGCTATTTAAAAGAATTGGATGAGCTGTAAGCAGACAGCATGATAAAAGCAGATATGAAGGGATTCACTGCTTGCTTTTGCCAATTTCTCCAGGGGATCAGCTCTCCTGATTAAGAAATCTCTCTCTGTGTTGGGTTCATTTATATCACTGAGAACTGCAAGGATGCTGCAGCGTGGGACATGTCCTAAGTGCCCAGAAGACACAAAGGCAGATGCATACATTAACCACTAAGGACGTTACAACAGTTGCAAACACCCCAGGTTTGCTTTGGGACATACCATCACCAGTCTCCATAAGTTCAGCATTTCCATACTTGGGTGCCACCCGTGCTGTTGATCCTTGTGGTCTTTCTACTTGTATTGAGTGTTCTGAGGTGTAAGTGGTAACATCTGGAGGGGCAGAATGATTTTCTGTGAAAAGAAGTACAAAAGTTTAACCATGTACCTCTGGTATCGACGGGCAGAAAAGCAAAGGGGAAAAGCACCAACATCTGGGCAAGTGCTACCAGCCAGCTCACAGGAGGAACGTATGCAGTTGTCACCTGCAGCGTCCTGTTAATAAACAAAGCTTCCACTGGCTAAAGCAGGCCTTGTACACCTGCAATCACACAAACGATAGGCTAAAAAATTATACAGCTAGGTTGCTCTTCACTTAACACTTTATTTTATACTGTTAGAGCTTGGCAACAGCCCCAGACAAGTACATTTCTGACAGATCATTGCATTTTCTCCATAGAAAGAATACAGCAGCTGTCAATCACTTGCAAGTGAATCTAATCTTTTGAGTTAAGAAAGAATTTGTTTGGGTATTAGGTAAAAAAATAAACCATAGCAGGGTTGGAATGCAGGGAAAAGAAATAAAATGTAAAGAAACATAAACTTTGCATTCTGCATGGCCACTTGCTTGCCTGCTCTGTTCAGTCAGAGCTATTTCAATTCTTATGCATCACAAGGACTTGCCTTCCAGAAGGTTGGCATGGTCTGAGTCATGCTGGCACAGCTAAATGACCCCACAGAACTCCTGGTTGTCTTTTCACAGCCTGCTAACCCAGCGTGCTGTCATGGCTGCTTTTCCTACGTCTCAAGCCTGAGTCTGTAGACCTGCATATTTGTGCTGTTTTCAAGGGCTACCTCATAACTTTTTCCAGGTTTTTATCTGCACTGGAGTTGATGGAGATAAGCACCATGAGAAAACAGCTTCTTTCTTCACTGACAGAAAGGACCCCCAGCAGACTCTGAGCTACAAAAGGAGGCAGGTCTTTGCTGGACTGCAGTGAAGAGGAATTCACTCATTTTACATTGGGGTGAGAGCCTTTAAAAGTGCACAAAGCCTGCAAAAAAATTTCATCTTGTTCTGAATGCTGTTTCTGGTGTCCTTTCTCTTAAATCTGTCTTACAAGCATCACGGTGTTGTGACTTTATTGTAACACCAACTTCTACAGCAAATTTTACCTCAAATGTAATCATAAAACATTTTCCTGAGTTCTGAACTTTGGATCACTGTAATTCTTTTGCATTCTTTCCCAAATGCATGCACCATCAAAACAGCTAACTCATGTTTATGGCTGCACATACAGAACAGGATGCTGTATTAAGTGTCCGCTTTGATAATCCTCATGAGAGGCACAATCATGGTGAAAAATGAAGAGGCTCCCAGTGTCTATAGTTGTTACATAACGTTCATAGTGGTGAACAACACAAGGAGTCAACCTTAGCAAAGGTTGAGTGAATCTAGTCGAGGTGGCTTTTATTGTGCAATGCAAAACCACCTTGGATCCTACATACATCCAGCTGAGCTTTTTGGGTCTGATCACATCCATTGCTATGACTTTGCTGAAGCAAACACCTCACGTTGTTCAGGCATCAGTTTACAGCACAATGTCTTCATTTTAGGTGATCTGTCATTGTCAACTATTTCAGACTTGGCACAATTTCTGTCCTTGCTTGCTAAGTGGCGAGAGTGTTTCTAAGTCATGACTGAATCACCCAGTAACGGAGTCAATTAAAAATGCTGATGTTTGCCTTTTGGTTTTGGTAGTTAAAATGCAGCTTTGCTATGCACACAGGGGAGCAGATCATGACTAGGCAGCTATCAGTAACACAAGCAAGTATTTTTAAACTTAGCTATAATAGTTTACTTCTTTCCAGTGGAACATTTCCATCGGTCAGCCTGGACAAGGCAAACTGAGTTCAAGATCTAGCACAGAAACGTTTTCTTTAACGTGAGGGAAACAAGAAACATGACCGCAAGCACCACAGAGCAGGGATGCTTTCCCCTCAGATCTGCACCCTACAAACCAAATACTTTGCAACACATGGTGCCAGTTAGAGCCAAATCACATAGGAAGCTTCTTGCTCTTCTGTGGAAGGGTTTCTTCTTCAACTGGACCCTGAAATTAGCGAAAAGAAACTCTTCCCAAGGTCTTCACCGATAGCTGACCAAAGACTGGGGTTTTAGCACACAGACTGCCCACCTGCTAATTACATCTCCATTAAGAAGCACTCTTATCTAGCAGGACATTAAGGCTTATCTTGCCCTGCTCCTTTACAGTATCTGCTTAGCAGATGTCTTATCACTGCAGTATTTATAGCTGTTAAGTTTCATCCATTGGACTTACAAATCCTCATTTGGTTCACTTCTCAGAGTCAGGCTTGAAGAAATGAAAGTCATAGAGGAAAAAAAAAAACTGTTCTGGATGACTTGTAAAGAAGAAGATAATTGCTATGTTATACGAAATGGAGCCTTTCTTGTATAGAAGAGCTAACACAGGCTTAGACTACGGGCACAACCTGCATGGAGCTGCTTGGTTGTATGTCAGGTAAGCAAGCATTGGCTGAGGTTTAGTTAAGAACAGTGATTCTCACACACCATTGCCTAAAATGTAGAAATAGTGACTTCAAAGCATTTCCTCCATCAACCATACACATTTGACCCACTTCCTCTTCCCATCTTCTCCAATACCTGTGCATGAGAAGATCACAGATAGAACAGCTGTTTCTAATTTATACTCTATTAATTTCCACCACTGCAGTGACACAATTCACCTCCCTTTATGAAAACCAGAGAGAACCAATAACGCAGAGCACACTGGCGTAGGGATAGTGTGCGTGCTCTGACAGTCCCAGGCTGAGGAGAAGGAAGGAGCTGGAAGGTTGGAAGCACATAAACACTATGCATTTGAAAAGTGTCTGGGAAGTCCAAAAGCATGCCTGCAATATTGCACTTTAAAAAATGTAGCCTTTGCTCTCAAACAAGATGGCTCTTCTGCTTGTCAGAGCTGTGGCAAACTATTGAAGTGAACCAAAAGCTGAACTCATCTCTTCTTTCAAATCCTTTCTCAGGACTGCATTACAGTACTGCAACTGGAAAAATCCCCTGCTGATTCTGCGACACACTGTGGAGATCAGATCCTGGTAGATATCAGACTGGAGGGTTTTTTTATTTTTATTGTTGTTGTTGTTGTTATCATTAAAGGTCTTTTCAGTTGCCCTTTGAATTTGTATTTATCAAAACTGGCATCTTCAGTGTATGGTGGCGTGGCCTTACGTATTCAGAGTTTATGTCTCTCTTGTAGGCTAATCTGTCTCTGGAGCACAACTCCCTGGACCAAAGGAACACCAAGCCACGGGAGCACATGCTCTTTGTGACCAAAATCAAAGTGTTTCCAGTAGCTGAGAAGCTTCAGAGAACAGGATCACTCTTCTCTCTTGCACCCCACCTCTGAAAAACCAAGGCTGTATGTGGGAATACTTCAAATCTATTGCCTCTTAGTATGCATTTAAATGCAAAATCCACCTCCTCATATCGAAAAGAAACAAAAGAGATGTTTAATTTCAAGTTCTCCCAGAAAGCAGCTCACCCATGAAGAAATACATCTTACAGTTACCATCTTTGCAGCTTCTCTTACTTTTCCAATGCTCTTAGCAGCCATGACTGATGGCAACCTTAAGATCACAATCTCAATTTGTTAGGAGGTATCACTCATATTTTGTACGCAAATGACCTTTGCAATTGCTGCCTTACAACTACTCTCCACCTAGAGATGCAATTTAAGGTACCTCTTCATTGGAACAAATGAAAATATGTATACACTGAGGCAACTTATCTGCCAGAGGAGAGATCCTTCCAAACAGCAGTGGCAAGGCAAAATAAAGCAAGTCAAGGGAGCACCATTCTCCCCTGCTGCAGGACGCCACCACTTTTGTGTAGTTCTATACATGTTGTGTTGTTTACCACAAACTCAGTGATGATAGGAGAAGACTTACTGTGCCACATTTAAAATCACTGAAATGTCACATAAAGAAGTGGTATTTAAAGACACATAAAGATTTGGTGTGTGAGTAATGCAACCTTCTAGAGTCTGGATAAACTGAATTCTCTATGCTATAATTTCCTCTAGCATTTCAAGATGAAGTCATAGAAAATAACCAAATGCAGTGATTAATGTGTTCAGAAGTGTATATGTTTCTAAAGCAAGATTTTAAGCTATTCATTTAAGAATATAATAGGAATTCTTCCTCTGACTGCAATTCAGCAACTCCAGACTGTGGTGAGAGGGTTACTTCTGTGAAAATACAGGTATTACATCAAGGTATACTCGGAGCAAAAAAGAAGGGATGCAGACTACCGTTCCAGCATGCAAAGACATGAACACTCAGAATGCTTTCATGTCTATCATCAATACACTTGACAGGGAACAACCAGTCACACAACACTGTGTTCTATAGGCGCAGAAGAACAGCAGTAAGTTTGCTTTATCTGTTCCAATACCGATCCCAGTAGATTTTCGGAGACAACCCAAAATAGAGAGCCCAGCAAGAACGCACCCAAAGTCGATGCTCGTATGATAAATGGCAGCTGCTGGAGGAGGAAGGGAACATCAGTCTTGTTTTCCACGTGCCTAATCAAATGGTTGCTTCGTATTAATGAAGACAAATGTCAATGGCACAACATTCAGAAATAATTCACATCTGTGAAGCTTGCTCCTTTCCAATGGATGCAAACAAGCTACTAATAATAACTGCTCCCTTCTCCACAGGTGTGTCATAGTCTTTCCCAAGGATTAGAATAGTTGCATATCCCAGTCCAAGCATCCCAGAGCCAATTAAGGGCAGAAAAACCATATGTTCAAGATGACCTACTGTTAACAGAATTATCAAACCCCACTCAAACTTTGTAAGTAAAGTGGTGCAGCAGTAGGGGAAACTTGTCTGCAAGCAATTCCCAATGCTGCACGCACTGATTTTCGTTACTGATGGATCCGACACAGAACCTTCCAAGGAATGGACATCAGGCAATGCACATTTGAAGATGTTTTGCACCAACAGCTGGACCCTGTTTATCATGACATGTTTACCCCCAAATCTAAATTGCTCCTTTTTTTTTTCTTCCCCATGAAACTAGAACGTAGAACCACGTCTCTGTAACAGAGAAAAGGAAGTTTAAAGAAGCACAGGAAAGACTTTGATAAGACTTCACATAGCAGCATCAGTTGAACGTGAAGGACAAAATGAATGTTAAAGTGGCCAGGCCCACAAGGTCTGCGTACTAACCTATGTGTGTTTGAGCCATGACATCAGCCAGTCTGTGTGCAGCGCCACTGCCTCCGCTTTGTGTTGAGGAGGAGGAAGTGGTTGATGTGGTAGAGCCATGGATCGCTTGACTGATCCAGTGTTCCATGTTTATACTCCCCTGACTTGAGGTGGGAGTTCCCTGGGAGTCACCTTGTATGGAGCCCTCATCTTCTGAACCAGAAGAAGTATCTAGTAATTAAAAACAGCTTGTTAACATATGGTTCTCTGGGGTTTCCTTAACAGAAGTAAGGTACGTTCATAGTACAGATCTAGAGAACTGCTCTTATGAAAAACTTTTAAGCAAAGAGTCTGTAATACTGAAAGCCCTGAACCAAAGTCGACTGCTAACTGTGCACCGAGAGAGCTTTCCACCTCCAAGGCCATGGCTTGTGGATTGCTGTACAAAAATGACAATAAAAGAGTCTGCCTTTATAACGCAGTTTGAGAACCTTCTGAAGATCTCCAGCCATGTTCAGCAATACAGAATAGCCAAAATACTTTCCCTAGCTCACTCCACAGTCTGTGAAAAACTCTTCCAGTTGCAGTAATCCCACCGCTCAGTGAATGCCAGCTGGATCAGTGAGTGTGGCTATGTGGGAGACGTGGGGTGTCAGCAGGTAGAAGAGCAGATGCATTTTAAGAGGAATGGCACAACTAATCTTAAAGACAGCATCCCACTGTAGTGCAGGGAGTAAACTAGAAACTCGGGAGGAACCTTGAGGCTCAGAAAGTATGACAAGCTGGCAAGAGTTAGGCCCTCATGAGCACCAACGGATGGGTGCAAGCCGAGGTACCACTAAGGACAAGGCAATCATGTCAGTTGCCCCAGCTGGCTTTCCAGCCATCCAGGGCACCACCTTATCTTCAAACATATCTCCTTAGTACGCTCAGGGTGCCTAAAATGCCATTGCCATTACTGTTTCTGCAGGTGGATTACTAATTCATAGCAGAACAAAGGAACTTTTAAACAGTTCTCATAAAACACATAGAGATGCTCACCTGGAGGTGTGTAGGCATCCATGGACGTTTGGACCACCAACGAACGTCGTTTTGAGGGCATGGGGACCGCCATTTTCCTTTCTTTATGTTTAGCAAGGGCTGCCTGGACTGCTTCTGTGTGGACATCTGGAAGGCAAGAGAGGTTTGGAGCTAGCATTGAGAGAAGAAGCAGCCAGGCCTTCGAAGCATGGTCTGCAGCTGACCAGGCCCACAGCGCCCATCCCTGGAAGGGCCAGCAACGTGCCGCAGCGCAGAGAGACTGCAGGAGGTCTCCTCACTGCAGAAAGACCACTGACAGCAGAATGTGCCCTACAAATAAAGAAGCCCTTGGAGCTGCACGGTGTGCCCAGAACAGTGCTGCAATATTCGAAAAGCAGGAACTCTGCTTCCCAAGAGCGAGTCTCCGGTGAAGGACACCTCTTTCTTTGGCAGCCTGTTTTCAGCGCAACTACGGTGCTGAGCCAGTGAGTGAGGCTCCCAGTTTACACAGAGGGCACACAAATCAAACAGCAACATTTGCTTGAAGGCAAGGGGGATGTGAAATGTCACAACAGAAATGGCAGCAGGTCCCCCATGCCCAAACCCTCCTCCTGCCTTCTTCTCTTGGCTTTATTCACAGAAAAGCAGCACAGACCTGGTGCTTTGCAGTGGTGTACTACACACAGCTCATGTCAGCCTGCTGCAAAGCATCCGGTAGATCCCACAGCCCCAGTGAAGAGCTTCTC
This sequence comes from Semnornis frantzii, assembly GCA_013399775.1. NCBI lineage: Eukaryota > Metazoa > Chordata > Aves > Piciformes > Ramphastidae > Semnornis > Semnornis frantzii. Next base: position 63,539 of record VWYK01101634.1, read on the forward strand.
TGCCTTTCCCCTGTACATGCAGTCACCTGTCTCCCAAAGTCTGCAAACAGCCATTTATTATGTCTAAAAGACATTAGTGACATGTTTTGGTTAAAACAAAAACTCTGGTTTGTGCAAGTCTTTTAATTACTACCAAAACTATACCAAGAAATAAGTTTACTACTTTGTCTTCTACGGGTTTGGGACAAGATGCACCTGAGGAAACTACATGCAAAACACAGGACAGCCAAAAAGTCACTTCTAGTTAAAGAAGCTGCCACACACTGGCGTCTGGAACATAACGAAGTACATCAGGCAGTTACAGAAAATGCAGTAGGTTGAGGGTGTTGCCTGTTCCCACTTGTCAAGTGTGAGCATAGTGAAGCAGGTTCAGTCCAGAATAATTCCACTTCTGCTGCTGCTGCTGAATGTTTGAAGACCACCCTTGTAGGCTGGCTTGGCAGCACACAGCCTGTTTCCTGCTCCTGTGATGTGGTGGCAGCTCTGAATAGGCAACGCTCCACAAGAAAGGCAACGGAAGTGTGTAAAAATCTTTACTGCAAGAGCTGTTGGTTGGATCGCATCAGAAGGAACTTGCTTTAAACAACTGGGAGGACAACTAGGAGCCTTAGATGAAACACTCAGCTGCTAAGTCACAGAGCCTTGGTTTTAATGAGCGCTATCTTCTGCCAGGGTTTAATCACCTCTCAGTGGAAGACTGCAAAGAAGGGCAAGTAAGAAAAGAGTATTATCAGCTGTGCCTGTGAGTCGTTTCTTGCTTTTGTTCTAAACCGTGAGGAGGCTGCGCGTGCCAGCAGAAGCGAAGCTGGAAAGGCAAACAGCAAAGCTGGAAAAGTGCACTCGAAAGATAAAGGAGCACTGTGGCTGGTGGACTGAAACAGAGGGAGACTGCAACACTAACACCAAAGCAGAAATCAACACCTCTCCTGTCAACCCATTATTTTGAAGAAGAAGGTTTATGCTCTGTCTTATAATTAAAACCTGATGAAAAGTTCATGTGAAACCTATCAGGCTAAAGAAAATTAACCGTGTAAGTCTTTACCCAACAGCATGCCCCCGAGATAAATTCCTGCCTGCTCACTCCACACCAGTGCTGATAAGGTACACAGCACTGGACCTGCTCACTGACACTTTGTGTTTCCTATCAAAGGATAGCAATTACGTATCGAGCAGGAAAAATCAGATTTCTCTTAAAAAAAAAAAAAAAAGAAAACTCTACAGCAATTTTTGGAAAAGAATAAATTTTGTTGATCGAGACAGGAGGAATTATTTGCATATTTAGGATTGTTTCCTTTTTTTTTTTTTTTTTAATGCCTCAACTCAAATTCTTCAGAAGTCCTTTTAAGGAGGACAGCTGACAAAATCATTATTAAAAAGTTTTGTGACAGCTGGACACTGAATCAGCACTTCCGATTAATTCGATTTCTTTTTCTTTTGATGTTACAGGGTAAAATTTGTCACCTTAACTGAAAAACAATCTGCAGTGTTTTGATCCTCAAATGACTCTGTGCTGGTTTGAGCTAATTGGAATATTTTTTAATAGAGAAAATTATACTGTAGGCTGTGAAGGTAAAAACCATGGTGATGTCTACTTCACTCAGAGGCTTGCTGCGATGTTTAGGTATAAGAAAACCAAAACAAAGAANNTGTATATACTGTATATATTTGCTTGTATATTGTGCTGAGCTGTAAATATAGCTTCATCTCTTAACTTCCAGTCCGGCTGAGATCTAGTCTGGGTCATTTCAAAGTGTGGGGGGGCGGGGAACTCCCAAACCGTCACAGACTCCATGGGAGCCCAGGAATTGAACTGTTTTCTTAACAAAGCATATGGCCGATATGTTTATTTGCAATAGGTTATTTACTGTGGAATAAACCAAACTATAGATTACTAAACCCAAAAGCCCCCATCCCAAAACCCTACAGGAACACAACAAAGGAAAAGCTAAAAACATTATAAACAAGAGGGCAGCTGACTAGGGAGAAGGAACATGCACACCTGCTCCCAGTGCAGCCTGCACGGTCAACTGTTCCAAAGGCATTGCTCACAGTACAGAGCCTAGCAAAGGAAACAAGACACATGTCTAGAAAAGGCTGAGGAAAGACAGTCCAGAGATGGCACAGGGACTATCAGCAAGAGGTTACAGGCTTTCAAGGGAGAGGGAAAAAACAGCCAGCAGGAATCGTCAAGCTTGGATGGAAAATGTTTTCATAACCTCCTCTCTCCAAAAGAGAGTTCTTGGCTAAACAAAGGGTCTCCGAGCACATCAGAGCTAGCTAAGGATCAGGTAAAGCACGAGTAATGGCCTAGCTGGTTCATATGCTGCTCTTTTTGAATGAAAGCCTATCTGGAGATGCCCTTCAACCTATTTTGACAGTCTTGTATAGAGTTGAGTTTTGTAAGAACTCCACATATTCTGCGCCCTTGACAAGTGACTTGTTTGGGAGTAGGACTTGATGATCTATGGGGGTCTCTTCCAATTCCCAACATCCTATGATCCTGTGATCTCTTCAACACCATCAGGAAGCTAATGAACACTTACTAAGCTAACGAACAGCATTTGAGTTCTTCATATCTAGAGAGTAAGTTCCTGCCATCTGAGAAACCAGAGGTGAGCAAGTCGGTCTGATATGAATTACATTGGAGAACAGCAGGAGGGTGTAACCACAGCAAGGCAGGAACAGGAAATAGGTTTTCTTCCACTGAATGGCACGGTAGGACATGCACTTCCCACCAAGATGCTTTTCTCTTCTCTGGCATTTAGCTTTGCTTTTCTGATCTACAAACCAACTCTGCTGATGTATCACAGGGAATGTTAACCAACATACAACTTATAATCTCTTTTCATCCCTCACCAAGGGCAGATCCAGGTGACTTGCTTCTCATCAACCTGAGCAAGAGTATGGTAACTTTTTGCCATTATCTTAGTGAAAGATGGGCTGTGATGTTGATTAGAGGGCACTGATGAACCATTCTCTCCCACTGCTTGCCCACAGTCTGACCCCAACAGCTACTGAAAAAATACAGAGACTTGTCACAGGAGCTTGTACAACAGTCATTGGAGGCCCTTTCTCCACTCAAGGAAGGAAACTACATTTCTGATACACACTGGGGCAAAGCATTTTAAGGGAGATGACAGATCCAAGCTCCTAAGGGACAGAAAACTGCTTACTCCCCACACCCCCATTAGTATGAAGCAGTCTGTATGCTCCACACATCACACAGAGCATCAGAAGTAAATAGCGCATTAGAATTTCAAACTGTCTCTGGCAGGGTGGTGCTCCTTGTATTGCAAACCTGACAAAAGCACCTGAGCTGTCTTCTCAGCCTACCTTGGCACACTCAAGCTAACTGAATTTACCACACTGTGACTAAGCACTCTTAAACCAAACATTTCTTGTTACATTTTTCTGCAGTGGTTTGCATAGGAAGACTTTGTCCAGAAACACCACACAGGAGCTCACATTGGAAAAAAACCCACCCCGTCTCTTCTCCTCTTTATTCTTGTGTGGCACGCTACAGGGTCTCGTCTCACTAACTACAAACTTCCAACAGTTTTGAACACAGACACACCTTGATGCAGTTGCACTCGAGCTTTCTGAAAAAGTCAGGGCTCTAAGTGGAAAGAAAATGCTTTTAGACAAAGTCTTCTTTCATCCAGAGGTCTGTGACATTCTAAATACACCTTTACAGCTCAGAGAGTGACTCCAGCTTTGACTTTTCAAAGCACTCCTACAGGTAACAAAATTTTTATACCACTCCCATCTGTTTTCTCCACAAGAAAGTCTCAAGAATAAAGATTCACCACCACTGTCTACAGTAGCAGGAATCAACCATACACTGAATCCAGACTGTGAGTTTGTACTCAACAAGTCCTTGAGGCCCCTTCCAACCTTACCATTCAAAGATTCTATGAAATCAATAAATGGAAAGGGTTTGTAAAGCAACAGGGCTGGGAAAGCTGATCGCTTAACTTGTGCTGCTGTATTCTTCCTCCAGGTGGAGAGGCTCTAAATTGTTTTTCCTGCATGATGTTAACTTGCCTCAACAGCCTCCTTCATTTAGTACTAGCTGCATTTGCTCCACAGGCCTGGCAAACACTCCAAGTACTGCAAGCAAAGTGATACCTCCTTACAGGTCAGGAAGCTGGGTGTCAGCATGCATGGAGCAGGAGATGGGGTGCTCCTCCTGCAGTAAGCAGCAGCTACATTGAAATCTTCACTTTCTAAAACTGATCCTCAGCACGCGAGAAAAACAACACTTCTTTTGTAGTTAAATCATGTAATGCACTTGTGTGTCAAGCAATTCTCTTGCAATTCATATCAGGCAGCCAAGTTTATTTTTAAGTCAAGAAATTAGAAAGTAGAAGTCGTGCACTGATAAAATCAGGGCAGCAGAAGCCTGCCTCTACCTGTGTTTCAGAAAAAATATACTACTTCTGTTGTTTTGGCTTGAGTCTTCAGTTTCCCAGTAGTTATAAAGCCTTGATGCCCAGCCGCTAGCTGTTTAAGATACACAAATATGGAAAAATAAGCTGTTGCCTAATTTTTGCTGTACAGATGTAGAATTACCTCAAGGTCCGTATCACCTTCTGCAGCCTTGTTTTCCAGTTCTCAAGCTCTTCCACCTTTCCTTTCAGGGGACTTATCTCCAAAATAACAAATCTGCCAGCAGACATATCCAGATGTGATTCAAATTAACCTCTTTCATTTGTATGTTCCCTTTGCTTCATGTAGCTCCTCTCGCCTGAGCTATTTTTGTCTTTTTCTTTTTCCAGCCTTTGGAAACACTCTTTCTTCCTCCCTTTAGCAGTCACTTTCTGGTAACATGATGATATAACTGCACCCAAGGACTCTGAAAAGGCTTAGCATCCTTGCTTTTGGTGGGGTAGTCCACAAACATAACTGACTTGCTTGCAGAATAGTAGATGGAGTTCAAGAAGGTTGATATTTTGCACTAATGAGGTTAGAAGGCCAAAGGATTTTTAAGAAAAGGTTATCTATGTATATGTAATACATATTTGTGTCTCATTTATACTGCAGTAGAGGATCAACCCTGAAGTCAAACATTTAACAAATAAGCGAAACCACAAATAAAAGGCAGATAAGACAGCATCTGGGGTGGTGTCAAGGCAAACAGCTTGGTGAACAGGCAGAGAGAAGTAGCAGGCGATAGGAGCAAGTGCAGTTACTGCTGCATCAACATACAGTGCAAGGGAAGAGCCTCAGCAGCTTCTGAGCTGTTACAAGGAGGAAACTGACACAACGGGACGAGAGCTGCCCCAAACCTCCCAGAACTACCCAAGGTGAAATTTGGGCTGAAAATTCTAGCTAAGGCAATACTAAGTATAGCAATAGTATGGGCTGCAGCTACACGGAGCAAAGGCTAGCAATTGCTGCCTTGCAGGAAACTAGCAGTTGAACGCATGAAAGTCTCTTATGAGTTTAATCAGACCTTTGTTGCAGCTACCATGGAAACGAAGGATACACTGAGAATTAATTTCCTAATGCATGGCATGTAATTGCTCTGAGCAGAGATAATTTGGTAACTGCATCTATAGGAAATGCAATCAGGACATAAAAAACAGGCTGAGACAGAGTAAATGCAGTGTCAGCAGGACTGATTAGAGAGAGGGTCTGTCATTTGCTTGTCCTGGGCTGACAGCACTGACTTGTTTTCAGGCAGATACAGGGCAAGTGATTCAGAAAATGCTGTGTTCACCTAACATGGAACGGCCTCTGGCAACTCACTTTGCCCCTGGAAGGTGGAAGGAGTCCTTGTAATACGAGAGCTGTGTGGCAGGTGACACCGAAACACGGCAGCTGTCTCAATACCTTCCCAGTCTCTCCGGGTGTCAAGACAGGAAAGCACACAGCCCAGACAGTGTGACACCTGACTGCTCTGCAGCTGCACTGATGGACCATGGCAGGCCCCACGCACACAACAAACACCCCACTGAATGCCAGCACACCTGCTCTGAGGCCACGCTCTGTATGAGGGCTGCAGAGGCTGCTAACGAAGAAACCTTTCACACAACAATTGAAGCGTAATGTTCAGTGTGTCTGGGATGTTTAAACCACATACACTGGTTCTACTGCTTCACGAATTTGGGGCCAAACTTTATTAACCTGCAAGGCTCTGACAATGAAAAGTCAGCTGTCCAGAGAATCCCTGGGTGCTCTTGAGTGCCCCTAGGAAAGCTCTGGCTTTGCTAGGGAGCTGCAGCCAACAAACTCCAGTGGTGCAGAAAACCAGTGAGTGCACTCTGCCAATGGCTGTGCAGTGCCACTGCTCAGCTTCTGACAAGTACCTCCTGGGCGTCTTCTGTCCACCCCTTGGTGCACAAATGAAGAAGCTAACAGTGTATATCCTTGTGTGCTCAGAAAGCTTAGCATGAAGGAAGAACAGCATGGTTGCCATCTCCTCCTTCGGATGGCAGCAGCAATAATCCCCAGTTCTCTGTTGAAGAAAGGTAGAAACAGGACATAGAGAGTGAATTTCTTATGATTCCACTGCTGGTTTTGCTGAAAGGCATAGTTCTGGCCTTACTTTGAATGTTTCGGGTATTACAATAAAGCTGATTTTAAAATGTTTTTTCCCTATACTATTTATACTCATACGTGAAATAAAAAAGCAACACGTAGGCCTCTGACTAATAATCTCCATCCCTCCATTTCTTTATTATGTCATCTGTAATGTAATCTTGAAGCCAGTTTCACACAGTGACTTCATTTCAGGCCCCTTCATTATGCAATCTGAAGTTTACTTTCTGTTAGTTTCTCTCTGGAGATCTTTAAGTTCTGCAATTATCCTTACAAACCTTTCTGCTGGGTCAAAAGCAAGAATGTGGCCATGTAAATTACATCTTTGCATAGGTTTTGCTTCAACACAGAATCATAGAATGGTAAGGTTGGAAGGGACTTCAAAGATCATCCAGTTCCAAGCCCCTGCCATAGGGAGGGACACCTCCCACTAGCACAGGTCACTCAAGGCCTTGTCCAACCTGGTCTTGAACACCTCCAGGGAGGGAGCAGCCACAACCTCCCTGGGCAACCTGTGCCAGTGCCTCACCACCCTCACTGCAAACAACTTCCTCCTAACATCCAGTCTAAATCTCCCCTCTGCCAGTTTAAACCCATTGCCTCTAGTCTTCTCATTACCAGACCTTGTAAATAGTCCCTCCCCAACCTTCCTGTAGGCCCCTTCAGATCCTGGTAGGCTACTCTAAGGTCTCCTGGAAGCCTTCTCTTCTCCAGGCTGCACAGCCCCAACTCTTGTAGCCTGTCCTCACAGCAGAGCTGCTGCGGTCCTCTGATGATCTTTGTGGCCTCCTCTGGACTGGCTCCAACAGTTCCATGTCCTTCCTGTGCTGGGGGCTCCAGAACTGGACACAGGACTCCAGGTGGGGTCTGATTGAACTGCAGCTTGAAATTGAGTTTGAAAGTAAAATACATCAAATAGGAAGTCAATTAACTGGTAAGTGTGGCTACAGCCACATTAACTAATTCAGTTTAACTCTTCCAAGGAGCCCTGAAGATGAGTTAACTTAATGCCTATATGCAGTCTCCTCTTGCTACATGGCACATTCATCACACTTTTCTTTCTCCTTATTCTTTGGAGGATTGTTAAATGATAAGGATTCAATAAAAAGTTACTCCTCAAGCCTTCCCATTCCATCCTCTCCTCTATTGCACACCACAACTCTTACATTCTTATTTTATAACTCTTTTTTGTCAGTTCTGGCTAGACCGCAGAATGAGATTTTGAATAACCTTTCAAAGCCCCAGAACAGAGCAGTTCAGCTGCCTTGGGTCTGGTGCCAGCGCCTCCAGGATTTAGGTCTACAGGGGATGTTCTTTCATTGCTAGTTCTTTTAGTACAAGTGCTCCTCAAGCCTAGGCTAGGATGACTTGCTTTGAAGCTCACTGATTTCATACTTAGTACAAACTGTTTGGCCTTTTCCCTACTGAACTGCACTGTGGGAAAGGCAACTCCAGAATCTGAACTAGGAAAGCCATTGTGGGGACACGTTTGTTTTGGCAACATTTCCAAAACTCTCCTATATTAAGATGTCTTTTAAAAAGAAGGCTGCATGTTTTTGGAAAAGGAGCTTTGCAGCAGTGGGATCTCTGGGGCAGGGGCTGGCAGCCCTCCAAGAAGGGTGTATCAGGCTGATTTCTTCTTTCTCGTCTTTGGAAGCTAAACATCCTCACCAGGAGTGAGTGAGAGAACAGAGGTACTCCCTGACAGGACTCTAGGTTGTCACAACCACCTTACCAGCAGCAGCCTTCCTCCATGCTACCAGTTGAGAGATGCTGACTCCACGTGTGGTATTTCTCAAAACACTCCATTTATCAGCTCCCACATCTACACTCATCCACCACTGTGCCTTTTAAAATCTGTCCATATAATTCCTGTAGTGCATCTGCTCTCATTTGCTGCTCTTTCCTGTAGGAACTCTTGCAGGGAGAAAATCAGGAGAGCCAAAGCACAGCCAGAGCTCAACCTAGCTACAGCCATTAAGAATAATAAGAAATCTTTCTACAAATTCATCAACAACAAAAGGAGGACTGGGGAAAATCTCCATCCTTCACGGGATGCAGAGGAAAACATAGTGACTAAGGATGAGGAGAAGGTTGAGGTGCTCAGTGCCTACTTTGCCTTGGTCTTTAGCACTGTATCCAGCAGTTCCCTGTATACTCAGCCTGAGGAACTAGGAGTCAGGATGGGGAATCAGAGTGAGGTCACCACAACAAATGAGGCAGTGGTCAAGGATCTGCTACACCACTTGGACCCATAGAAGGCTACGGGCCAAGATGGGTTGCACCCAAGGGTGCTGCAGGAGCTGGCAGATGTGCTCATCGAGCCACTCTCCATGATTTACCTGCAGTCCTGGATAACTGGGGAGGTGCCAATGGACTGGAGGGTAGCAGGGGTGCCACCTCTCTATAAGAAAGGAAGGAGGATCCAGGAAACTGTAGACCTGTCAGTCTGATTTCAGTGCCAAGGAAGGCCATGGAGGAGGGCATCTCAAGCACCATTACACACCAGATAGGGAACAACCAGGGGTGCAGACTATGGTTAAGCCCTAGATCAGCTCAGTGTTCTTCTAAAAGCAGGGCAGCCCATATGATGGTATTTCAAATAATGGTGGCAGAAGCTTCAGGCCCTTCTGCAAGGGATTTCAGCATCAGCAGGAGCAGAACATAGCCAGTGCTAACAGGGAGCAAACATGCTCCATGACCATATGCAAGACATGCAGGGTCAACACGCTCCACAGCTTTCAGTATTCATCTGAGCAACCTGATTTAGAGGTCCTTATTCATTGTAGGCTGCTGAACCAGATGGCCTTTAGATGTCCCCTTCAACCCAAATCATTCCACAATTCTATGGCAAGACTGTGAAGACTAAGCCACACCTACTGGTTTATTCCACCATGTAACTCCTGTCTCCTTATCTAAATGGACTGTACCAAATCCATGAATCTGCAGCTTCCAAAAGTATCTCAGAAACTAAGGAAACAAAGATGTATGACCAACTGCAGGTGCATCTACATGAGCATTATTAAGTGCATACTCCAGTCTGTGCCTGATTTTGTAGTCATATCACTTGAACTGAATCAAGCCCAACACATACAGAGCAGAACTGAAGCACAAGTCAGTCGAGGTGTGACTGGGTTCTCTTGCATGAAAAGCCACTGGTAAAAAGCCCTTTTGGTCAAAGTCACTAATCTGGCCTACACCAACATCTGGCTTTGGTCTCATCTTGAGACCACAGGCAATGCTGTAGCACAGGGCACCAGCTATGGAATGGCAGCTGCTAAGAGAAAAACATTGCTGTCATCTACATGTGGCAAACCTTTCCAAATGTTGCTTCTCAGGGAGTAAATGCTAACAGAATTCTAGTACTCAGTAGTAAACAAATAAAAATGTTTTTTAATTCCCGTCAGCTAATCAAGCTGCCACAATTCTATAAAGTAAATGATGCATCTTAACCCTGCACTGATTCAGTTCCCACACTTACAGCAGTATCAATTTCTGTGGATATCTGAAAAATGACCAAGGTAGCTGATATTTTGAAACATGATAATTTCAGGATCCTTTCCTGTAGGAAAGAGTAATAGACTGGTTTAGGTTGGAAGTGACCTCAAAGCACCAGTCTCCAGGTGGACATTGTGCCCTTGATCACCACTCTCTGTGTGCCACCATCCAGCCATTTCCTTACCCAGTAGAGCTCCACCCATCCAGTCCATGTTTTCCCAGCTTGGTGACCAGGATGCCATGTGGGACAGAATCAAATGCCTTACTCAGGTCCAGGTAGATGCCATCAGTTGCCCTTCCCTTGTCCACTGTCGCTGTAATTTCATCATAAAAAGCCACTACATTTGTCAGGCAAGATCTGCCCTTGGTGAAGCCATTACTGGGTACCACCAATCACCTCTGCTTTGTGTTCCATTTGCATTAGTAGAGCTTTCAGCAGGATCTGCTCCATGATCTTGCCAGGCACAGAGGTGAGACTGACTGCTCTGTAGTTCTCAGGGTCATCCTTTTTTCCCTTCTTGAAGATGGGTGTTATGTTTGCCCTTCTCCAGTCAGCAGGAACTTCACCAGTCTGCCATCACCTTTCAAATATGATGCACAGTGGTTTGGCAACTTCATCTGCCAGTTCCTTCAGGACCCGTGGGTGGATCTCGTCAGGCCCCATGGACTTATGCACGTTCAGATTCCTCAGGTGCTCGCAAACACCATCTTCAGTTACAGTAGGCAGATCCGCCTTCTGCAAGTCCTTACTTCTGCCCTCTGGGACTTGGACATTGCGGTTGGAGCCCTTGCTGTTGAAGACTGAGGGAAAGAAGGCATTGAGCACCTCAGCCTTATCCACAGCCTTTGTCAGCGGTTCTCCATTTCTCTTCTGTAAGGCTCCCACATTCTCCCTAGTCCTCCTTTTCTCATTGATATACCTGAAGAAGTTCTTCTTGTTCCCCTTACTGTCCTCAGCCAGATTGAATTCCAGCTGTGCCTTAGCTTTCCTGACCTGAGCTCTGGCTGCACAAACAGTATCTTTGTATTCATCCCAGGTTACCTCTCCTTGCTTCCACTCTCTATAGCTTTCTTCTTGCATTTAAGTGCATCCAGGAATTCTCTACTCATCCATGCAGGCCTCCTGGCATTCTTACCTGCCTTCCACTTTTCTGGGATGCATTTTTCCTGGGCCTGGAGGAGGTGATCCTTGAATACTGATCAGTTTTCCTGGGCCCCCTTCCTTCCAGGGTTTTTTCCTGTGGCACTCTGCCAAGGAGGTCCCTGAAGAGGTTGAAGTCTGCTCTCCTGAAGTCCAGAGCAGAGTCTGCTATGCACCCTCCTTGATGCCTTGAGGATCTTAAACTCTACCATTTGATGGTCACTGCAGTCAAGGCTGCCCTTCAGCTCCACTCACCAGCCCCTGCCGTCGGTGAGGACTAGGTCCAGCACAGCTCCTTTTCTTGTGGGTTCCTCTGCCACTCAGAGGAGGAAGTTACCATCAACGCGCTCCAGGAACCTCTTAGGTTGCTGGTGCAGCCAGGAAATTTTAAACCTCCTCAGAATTAGATTAAATTCCCATTGTAGACTGAATTTTAAACCACAAAATGTACCAGGAATATACATGGGGAAAAAAAAAAAAGATTTCCACAAACTCCAAGTCCATTTTGCTTAGAATGAATTGAATCATGGAAATCAGATTTTCAGCATTACAGTTCTGAAGAATTGTTACAAAATTAATGAAATAATAATAATAAATGACCGAAGTGAGAAAATAGGCAGGGATTTAAAATGCCACAGTCTGACATTTCCCATAGTAGAAGAGTATGAGGTGAAGGTGATATTAGTGGCAGCAATGATTTTGAGTCCCCAGAGAGAGTTCATTAAACAATCTTGGCTGACATCTGAATTTATGCAAAAAGCAAAGGCGTGGAGAGAGAGTTGGATACCTTTCACGATGTTGGATTTCCAGTTAGGAAAACCATAGCAAGAAGAGACAAGAAAGGACTTTGATTGGAGCAGAGGATTTGTTTGCAGATGTTAATTGAAATAAATTGTGCAAAAAAACTAAGGAAGGGAAATATTTTCCTAGAAGTGAATTACATCTCTGTTAAAGACTCCACATCCATTTCATCTTGGGCCTATTTCAGGAGGATGTGCCAAATACAATAAGCAGCACCGAAAGTGGGTAAGAGCTAGGATCCAATAATCACAGCGTGATCAAAGCAGAGATGCTGCTGAAGCATTAAGCACCACAAAAGTAGCAGTGAGACAAAGGCTTCTACCTGAAGCCAGTCTCAATCTGAAGACAAGATAACCAGAAAGAGACATGGTTGGCAAGTCATAGAGTCCTGAGACCAGAAGGAGGCTCCTGATCCCACCGAGGCAATGTACAGAAGCGAAGAACACCATTCGGGACAGGAACAGTGCACTGTGGCTTAGCAAAGCTCCTCTGAAACTAAATTTGAAGATGACTGGATAAATCTCCAGAATTTAAGTTGAAGTTTAGATTTCCCTTCACTGACATTTGATATTTGCTTCTGAGCGAATATTTAGTCAGCAGTTGTTCAAGCCAACCTCCTATCACTTGCTGAGGAGAGGCAAGGCAGGAATTCAAAGTCCTGCCAGAAGCCCCCAAAATACTGTCAGCTTTCCAGTTTTAAAGCCAAGGACATTTCCCCAGCAGCATGGTCCTGACTCCCCTAGAAGGAGACTCCCGCACTAGTGCATTTCTTGGCAGTGTGGGTTAGTACTGGACTCAACAGTCTCAAAGGCCTTCTCCAGCCTAGACCATCTTGTCCCCGTCCCTAAGGCAAGACCTCAGCGAACAAATGCCTTCATCTCACAGCAGCAGGCAGTGACTGACGCGTGAGAGGCAGCAACCCAAGCTCAGAGCATTCCTGGGGTACTGAGAGAGGCACTCGGAGCAGATGTGCACGAAGTCTGCAGCCAGTCATGCCCAAGCTGATGACAGTTGATTGCATCCTAATAGCAGAATGGCTCTGCAGGGCCAAAGACTGCAGCTCTTAAGCCCACGGGTTTACTAGACAATTCCAGGAAGAATATCCACCTGTTTACAAGCACTGGGTAGAAATTGGGTATTTATAGGGCAACATGGGAAAAGCTTCCAGGAGTTGAAACATCAAGGAATTATTACACAGCTCACACAAGCATTATTCAAAGGCAGGGTGACAGCACCCACAGCCTGAACCTAAGGGGAGTTTTTCACATTCATCAGAACAGTCTGGACATAGACAGCCTTGCTCTGCCAACACTTATCACCTCCCTCTTCCTTTCAGTGGGACTGGCAAGCTCTTCGACTAACAGAATGAACCACAGCCACATTACAAAAGGTCTGACACAGAGGTCTGTATAATTTCCCAGTCGTGTCAGTGCAGTGAGTCTGACTGCATCCTGCAAGATATATTTCTCAAGCACAATCCAAGGCTTCCATAGCTGCCTCCTCCATGTCCTACACAACCATAAGTCTCTGGTTCCTGACTCTCGGCTCGCAAGGGTCTCTCTGCCACAATGGTTGATGGCTCCTTTGCTCTGCAGATGCAAGAGAGGTAACAGCAAAACACCAGTTCATGGCCTCTGACTGTCATCTGAGATGGGGGCTTATAATGCAGCAGTCCCTGTAGCAGTTGAAGCAACAGCTGAGCACATCTACCCTTCACCCAGTTAAGGTGCAGCACACATAGTTCACACCTTCGACAGTAAGAGTAAAAAGGTTGCAGGGTTCACTTTCCCTTCAGTTATAAAGTAATAACTACCTTCACTTTGTAACATCTAGAGCAGCATCATGAAGAAACTGGGGTCTCATTTATTCAGAAATGAGATTTTAACCTTTTGTTCAGCTCTGAAATTAATTTTATCTTCCCTTAATCAGTAGGTCTGTTTAGGGCATAATGATGTTCCCAGCTTGCTGTATTTCAAATTAAATGTATTTCCGATTGACCAGACTTGAATCAGCACAGTAAGATCCAGCTGTGCCACAGAACCACAGACTGGTGAAAAGTCAGCAGGAACCTCTGGAGATCATCCAGTCCAAATCCCTTCTAAGAGCAGGGTAACCTACAGCAGACGGTTTGGGGCTGTGTCCAGTGGGGTTTTGAACAGTTCCAAGAATGAAGACGGAACAACCTCTCTGGGTAAGCCACGCCAGTGCTTGCTAGTGCCTAACCACTCTTCAGAGTGAAACAGTTTTTTCTTATCCTTAAATAGATTTTTTTGGTTTGTGCCTACTGCTGTCACTGAGCACCAAGAAGTCTGGCTCCATCATCTTTGCTTCCCCCATCAGGTGCTTAAAGAAAATATGCAGATCCCTGTGAACAGCAGTACCACGGCATATGAAGCACTCCTCCCAGATTACCATTGTCTGCAGATCTGTGAAGGGTGCCCTCTCTCTTACCAGCAAGGTGACTCTTGAAGCTGTTATGCTGTAGTGGAGCGGTATTTACCCCTAGAGTACACCACTAGAGCCTGGTGTTCAGCTGGACTCTGTGCTGCTGATCAGCACTGTCCAAGCTCAACACTTCAGCCAATTGTAATCCACTGCCCACTTATTTCAACAGTCTTCAATGAGGATGTTATGAGGGACACCATCAAAAGTCTTACTAAAGGCAGGGCATACAATATCTACTGCTCTTCCCTGCACCTGCAAGGCCATTACTGTACTGCAGAAGGCTACTGGGTTGGTCAAGTAGAGAGTGACAAAACTAATGAAGGAACTCTGTAAATCCATTATGACTATACAATTGATCACTGTTTCCAGGATTACTTGATGCACCTCCTTCTCAGAGACCAAAGTGAGGCTGACTGGCCTGTAGATTCCTGCTTCTTGCCATTGATGAAGACAAGAATGAATCTTGCCTTCTTCCAGTCCTCAGGAACTCCCTCTGACTGCCACAACCTTTCAAAGAAAGGAGTCACCTCACAATGATGTTGGCCAGTGACGCAGCCCATCACATCCCACAGGTCTGTCCATGTTTGGTTGTTGCCCTCCCGATCCTCCTTCATGGAAGGTAAGTTTTCATCGTTCAAGACTTTCCCACATGTCTCAGGGGCCTTGGATGCCTGAATACAAGTCTTACCAGTAGAGACCAAGGCAAAGATGACATGAAGTATCTTGGCCTCTTCCATGCCCTTTGTCACTTGTTCCTGTGCCCTGTCCAGCAATGGGTCCACATCTTCCCTAGTCTCCCTCTGGTTGCTGATGTGCTCGCAGAAGCCCTTCTTGCCCTTCACACTCATGGCCGGAGGCAATTGCAGAAGTGTTTCAGCTTTGTACCTCCACCTCTGTGTGCTGGGCCAGTGTCTCTATTCATACAACAACCATTCCCATGTATAGTTCTGTGTGAGTTCAAAGAGTCAAGAACAGAAGCAGCCATTTCAAGTTTTCAGGGTAGTTCTGTGCTCTCTAGCTCTACTCACCTGACCTGTAGCGCTCATCCCGTGACCCTGAGGACCTGCGGCGGTGGTATCGAGAGGAAGAGGACGGAGTGACAGGTGTTCGGCGTTCTTGCGGCAGCGCCTGGTCCACCCCTGCAGCAATAAAACAAAAGAACAAGCTCACTGGGATGGAACTGCAGAAGTTATGGTGAAGAGGAGCTCAGAGCACACCAGGCACAGAAAGCGAACACTTAGTGCCCAAACTATATCCTGTCACTGCTTACACAGCACTTGCCTCTGGTCATGTTTTCTGCTGGTTCTTGCTAAGGTGACCTTTGTTCCAGGACCACAGACTACACAAGAGGAGCAGACAGACAGTAAGCTTAGTGGTGCTTTTTCACCCCAAACAGGTGACCTTTCATAAAGTAGCATTCAGGAACTATTTTAACTTGCTAATAAAAGGCAGACACCATCACGATGGACCTTGCTGCTTCCCTACAGACTGGTTAAAAACAGCTCCCAGGCAGAATTACGTCAGTGATCATTACCTAAAACCTCCTGTGACTGGATGATGTTTGCTGGTGACAACACAACACTGACCTACAAAATGGAAGTATCCTGTGGGAAGGGAACTTGTGAACATCTACAGGCATTTTCAGCCACCAAGGGCCAGAAAGCAAACAGTAATGCTCCAAACCAGGTTGAAAATTAAAATCTTTCCCAGTAAAACAACAAAAGTAACTCAGCCTTCCAACAGGTACCTGTGGCATCTAAGCATGCCAGGCCTAACCACCCAGTATTTAAGATTCCAACCCTGTATTCATGCGCCCCCACCTCCCCTTTTTTTTTAAAAAAAAGGTATTTTCTTGCAGGCTCCTTCAGTGACAGTTGTGGTGTAACACAGCAGGACTGTCTATAAACCCTCTAGAAACCAGTGCGGCTGGACAGCTTCCAGAGAAGAGTGAAGTAACTTACACAGGAAAACTCCACCAAGCAATAGGAAAAGAGAGCAAACCTACAGTTGTAACTGTGCCCTGCTCTCTCTTCCAGAAGAGCCTGAGCAGACAAGTCCAGCAAAGAACTATCAAAAGGAACTAAATTCATTCTTTCCTATTGTTCTTTGTCTTTATAAAATATGTATGCACTATCCATAACTCTGAGGACAGATGTAAAACCTGCCTCTTGCACTTAGGTTTGACAGTAGGAAAGACTTGTTAAAATTACTTAATTAAATTATTAATAATTAAAAAGGATAACTAAAAAATTTAATTTGGAGTAGAAAAAGCAATGCATGAAACTAAGTTCCTTTTTTTTTTTTTTCAGTTAAAACACCTCTCCACTACCACATGTAAACTACTCCATGCTTGCATTTTGCAGAAGGTTGAGAGTTTACCCTTGTGGAAACATGAATTTTTATCTAGAATACAAAGTGACCCAGAGAGCTGTGTTGCATCAGTCAGTCTGGGTGATGTTTCAATGGGCTCTTGAGAAGGCATCTTGTAACACAGGGTTGGCGCTGTGCACGTGCTGCTTTGCGCACAAACCTGATCATCAAGTCGGCATCCAGCGTTTGGAACACCAGCAGTGCCAAGCCTCCTTTGATTCTGTGGGTAAGGGGCTGGTTGGCCAGAACACATACCTGGAGTACAACCTCAGCTCCATAAAAGACAGAGCGAATCTATACATTTCCTCCTACTCAGGAATTCATACTCTTAAATAAAATGAAATGTCTTAATTTAACTGCTCTGCCTCCATACGACAGAGCTGTGTAATTTCACTTGCCCTCAAGCCTTTACATTCTTGAAGGCAGGTGAACCTGGCTCCCAAGTCACTGAAATAATCAGAAGTAAGCTTACCCTCCTCTGTATATTTAAAGCTTTTCCTTCTTTTACTGGGCCACACTGAGAACTGGTAACAAAGTTAACACTAAAAGCAATTTTGTTTGAGTGTTTAGAAGTTTAAAGCACTCCTGTTTCACACTGTATGAGGTGAAAATTAGCAGTATTCATCTCCACCCTAAGCATATTGTCAGCAACTAAATCTTTTCTGGAAACCACCAAATCCTCAAAATCCCACACCCCTAAAACTGCATGTTGCTGCTGTGTGAAGAAAGCAGAGCCACCACTTCCCATGGCAATGAACTTCTGCAGGCCAATGGCCTGTGGAAGAACAAACAAAACTAAGGGTGGTGCTGCCACTGAAGTACAGCATCATACAGCTGCAGCCCTCTGAGCATCTTTGTGGCCTCCTCTGGACTCGCTGCAACAGTTCCATGTCCTTCCTGTGCTGGGGGCTCCAGAACTGTACACAGTAATTTTCCTTCTGAGCATGTGGCTATGAGACACCTCAGGTGTCTCAGTCTCTTCTGCAGCTACAGGCAGTGCACAAAGCTCTCTTCCAAGCGGTAAAACACAGCACATGTAAGATAACTCAAACTCTGATTGCTCTTTTCAGAAGGCAGCAGGACGCCTGACTGTCTGGGCAGCACTGCCGCCCATCCTCTAACACGGTGAAGGGCTCTTTTCTCCACTGGCTCTTCACTGTGAAGAAAATTCCTGCTACTCGTCCTCATTACAGATACAGAAATCTAATCTTAAAACTAAGACACTTGGACTGGTTTACCTCCCTCCTGCTCTACACACGTGCTTTCTCCTTTAAGCAAACCTCTTCCAACACAGCAGCTAATATGAGTTTCTCTGTGCAATCAGGGAATGTCCTACACTAGTGTTTAATTGAGGCTGTAACAAACTAAATAAGTGAATAACCTCCCCAAGCAGGGAGCACAGTGTGTTAGCTGATAGGACCAGTTCACATGAGGAGGTGAATTCTGTGCTAAAATGCAGAGCAGAAGCTCCCCTGTTGCAGGCTGGCTAAAAGTAAAGGGTCATGGTCTCTTAGGCCATGAACAATCTTTAGAGCCTCTTAACAATACTGGCTTTGACGGTGAAATGTAGGCCCTGGAAAGGCCCGAAAACACCTACGTGTAAGCAAGCAGGAACTTAGATAAGGAACTTGTGGATAGAGTATATCAGCCTACTACGTTTCTAACCTCAATCTTACTGCTTCAAAGACATGTACAGGGATGCACTCAGCTTAATTGGCTTCTTCCTTGGTTTCCACTAACTCCCCTTTTAGGTTCCCATGAAGAAAGATTCATCTTTGAAAAGTTTGGCTTAGACAACAGAATGCCTATGCAAATAATATGAGCATTAAATCAGTCAATCGTGAGCATAGGGGCACATGAACAGGCTTGATTAACCAATGATGTGATAGAAAATAGGGCGTGGACAGCTAATTAGCTTTGCCAATAGTATATAAGTGAACCTCTAACAAAGTTTGAGCTAAGTTGCTAACTCATATTGAGATGTCTCCTAGACTCTGGAGTCCCGCCTCCGCACTCCCCATCGGCCATCTATGGGGAGACCTCTCTCTGTACTAAATTCCTTTAACACAAGAAGACACAAAGCACTGTCCAAGTTCGGAGAGGTAGCAAGAAACTGAAGTGCTGGAGCAGAAATTAGCTGGCATCACCTGGACTCACACCTTGGCTTCCTGTGCCCTCACACAGCACCAGCGCCAGCACCGGCATGAGACAAAGCACACACTGCACACTGCCAGTCCTGAGCCAGCAGGAAGAGTCCAAGTCATAGAGAGTAAGGAGTGCCACAGAGACTGAGAGCTCCATAGAGACTGAGAGTGCCACGGATGCAGCCAAGGGCTGCCACACGTAGTGCAGGGCTGTTATCAGCAGAGTTGCTCACCCACACCAAGGTTCCAGCAACAGAATGCAGCCACAAAGATCTTCTTGTTTTTCACTTCTACTTCTGACCATAAGTCAAGCCCCAGAACGTGCAGCTTTCAGGAGCAGCACACAGGGCTGTAAGTTGATTACTAGTGCTTGTCCAAGTGCAGCTTCACCAAGTGCACCTGTGAAGGGCCGGGAGCGGCGACGTAACAGCCTCCGAGAGCTCATACTTGGATTGGTTCCTATGTTTAAAGATGCAGTACCACAAGGAATGGCTTTCAGAGGGAAGGACAGTGTCACACCAGTGCTCTGTGCACAGACACACTCACAGGCACTGTCAAACTAGCATTATCCATTCTTCCCAATGGCACTGTCTACCCTGGTCTTGCAGTTAAAGCAGAACTTTAAAAGGCAGGCATGGGTTTAGCCCCAACGATTGACTCGTGACAAGCTGTAAAAAGTTTTACCAAAATATATATACCCACAACAGAGGTATTGTATATGAAAGGCTGAGGAATGAGTGAGCTCTGCTCACCACATTACACATAAGCATTATCAGTTGCTCTGCAGCAAACCATCTCATTCCCATCACAAGCATTAGTTCATTCACCTGATGCTGGCATTCAGCTTGCAGACTTAAAAACTAGTGTTTAGTTGTCTGCATGAAACTGCCATGGTGAAAAACAAGACACCTAGGTCAGGACTCAGAAGTCTACACAGATGCCCAACAGGTCTTTTCCAATCCAAATCTGCATGATTCTGACACAAGGTTTGATAAGAATAGGGTATGGCCCCTCTACGCCCTGTTTGCTATGAGTTGGCTCTGTGCAGATGTCTCCAATACTGCAGGAAATCCTGAACAGTATTAGACACCAATCCTCGGGCAACTCCATGAGCCCAGTGAAGCCTTGAGAGCTATGCAGGTGGTCAGTGGAGGTATCTACTTTGGAATAAGCTGAAAAGCTCTCTGGGTTTCATCATCTGAATTAACTGTGCCTCTTCACATAAGAACGTAAACACCAGGTTCATAGGGAGACAATGCAGGTCTATCAAGCTACAAATCCTAATCTGAGAGCTGAATCCTACCTAGCCTGTATATAGCTAAACATGCAAGAGCCTCAGTAAAGCTATTTAAGCAGTACCACTGCAAGCTGGATAGTTTTATTTTTAAGTGAATGGAAGGCACAAAACTGCCACGTGGAGGGAGGCTTCACCTCTTTGCTTCCACTATTTTTTTCCCCTCCTCCCTCCATTTCTTTGTTCTTCCCTTCTTTATTACTTCTTCTTGCAGTTAAATTACACTGCTATGTGCTGATAATGTGGCAATAGCTGCATTGCCCTCTCCAACAGAGGACAATTGCTTCCTTAATGACAGCTGACAAATTGCTTTGATGTAACTGTTATCCCTATGTCTGTGTCAATTTTTTGAATCTAAAAATATTTTAAATCTGCAGTACCTCTAAGTGACAAGAAATAGAAGGTATTGGTAGACACAGACTACATTTATTGTTTCAAAACTGAGAGTCTGTGTCCCATGAGAAGAGCTGTAGATGAACCCAGCAACTCCAGGGCTAGAGGGAAGGTAGGCAAACAGTGCTTGCAGTGCAGAAGAAAGAAACAGTTATCTACCTTCCTGAGCTGCTGTGCAGTGCTGGGGGCTCAGCTCTGAAAGCAAAGTCAGGTGAGAAACACACCAAGGACTTCACAAACGGCTTCAGCATCGCCCCACTCCAATGGAAGTTCTTAGAGAGGCATCTTCCCATCACATGTACAGCTAAACCATGAACTCCCTGGATAAGCCAGAGATTTAAAATGTGATAGTCCTAACCAAAGGCAGACAGGAAGGTGGAGCTGCATTCTCCCAGACAGATCTGGAGCAAATGGAATGTCTGATAGGATGTGTTTGATTACCAACCTTCCCCTCGCAGCTGAGCTTGCACATATACTGCTGCACTTGGTTCTGATGCCAAGCAATGCACCTGCTTCAGACTGATCCTCTTTCCTTACCACAATCTCCATCTTGCCTTCAGTACTCCCTTGAAAGCTTTAGCCTTCAGTTCAAGCTTACCATGCCAAGTGAGGGCTTTTTTTTGACTCTCCATTATCGTAGTGATGCTGGACATCACAACACAGCTCCAATTCTCATGTGATATTTGATTTCTGCTTTTCTCTAGGCAGTCCCACAGTGACACGGTGCCATTTGAAGATTCTTTTAGGAGCTTATGTGAAAATCCACACAGCAAACACTCACCAACGCGCCGGTCACATTACACTGCAAATGAACTCAGGCAGCATTGTGAATTCCAGCAGTTTCTCGTTTTGACAGGGTACCTGGCTCTTCCCATGCCTCCCCTGGCACCAGCGCAGGAGCTGTTTCCCAGCCCTCAGTGGTGCATGTCCCTTCCACCTGCCGCGGCTCACATCTGACTGAGCCATCTCTCTCACCAGTTTGTCTGATTTTTACACTAACATCTTCACACTTCCTCTTATGCTCTTATGTTTCACAGATGGTTTCCATGAACTTCAACACCCTGACTCTGATGCGTACTAAAAATATCTTCCCAAAAAAACCCCATCATGCTGAGCACTGGAACTGCTACTCACATTACTAGTTCCATGTTCTCATTTCTTCCCTTGCACCCATCTTTGGCCTACTATTAGGGTGTTAAGTTGTTGAGGGGAGGTGTATTTTGAACAAGGTTTAATATTATGAGCTGATACTGCAGGGTAGAAACAGAAGTACCTTCATGAAGCAAAGGATGCATGAAACAATAACCGAGTTCTTGGTCAGCATAGCAAAAGTGAAGCAGTACCCATCGTGCTTGAAGTGATGGCATCAAGGGGTGGTTCTCCGATGCCTCCAGAACTTTCCTTTTTAACCAAAGTAAGCTCTGCAAGGCAGTCATGGATTCAAAGCAAAACTCTAAAAAAACAGGACTATCTAAGCATTCATCTATGTGCAGAGTTTCTCATCTCTGCAACACCTGCCACACTGCTCCCAGGAATGTCTCTGTGACTCGTGCAGCACAGGCACCTTCCAGACAGCTCTGTGTCCACATGGCTATCCCTTGGTAAGATCTTTAAGAATTAGGAAGGTAGATGTGAGAGAAATTCTTGTTGTTAATAAAGTAAATACATCAGGAGGGTTTTTTGTCCAGTTCCAGATCTAGTTTAACATTTTCTTGGAACCCAAATAATGTTCCAATCTAAATAATGTCTGTGAAAGAAAATGAAATGGCAATTGCCAAGGTTACTTTGAACGCCCAAAGGGCTACCAGCAGGAAACAGTTGAAAGCAAATGTGCGATGCACGCACACATAGACACAGAAAAGTATGCAAATGAATGCATAGATTACAGATACATATATATTTATGTCAGTATCAGGGGCTACAGTCCCTGTAATTCTACAGAAAATTGTTCAGTCTTAGGGCAAGGGCATCTGCTGTGCTCATGCACTATCTCCTCCACACTGCATCGCTTGAAACGTCACCACGCTGCTGCTGCTGGGGCTCTAGCAGCAGTAGGTGAAGTGATCTGTCTCCGGGCCTGTGAAAGGAGCAGCAGGTGCCTTTTAAACACTGCATCCCACAGGTTTATTAGCCGTAATAAGCTGGTGTACAAATAGAGCTGCACTGGTGGTACCAATGAGGGGAAATTACAGAAAGTAAGCCAGTGTTGACACAGCACTTGATTAACAGAGAATGAACCACCCATGTCTAAGCTGTTAGAAGCACAGCTTAATTGATAACAACAACATCCCTGTTCTTTGAATGCATAATCAAATTGTCTGGCAAAAGACTGCAGCAAAGTTGGGCAAAGCCACAGCTTATGGGGTATGCAGGTCATGGACTGACTCTTCTTGTAGGGAGCCTTTCTTTGAATAGCCTGCATGCAGCTGTCCACCTTATCTCACCAGAACTAGCTGAGCTAACCAAGATAATACTCGAAAAGATGCTCTGAAGCAAACGTCTTTCGAAATAAGTGGTTACTCTGGCTGCCACAGCTCCTCCAGAGAGGCAGCGAGGGAAAGGTCACATCACAAGAGATTGGGATCCACTGGCAGAGGCAGAGGTCCAGACTCACCATGATTTTTAGATGTCTGACATATGAGCAAGCTAAGAAAAGAAAAACTGCTCTGCACAGAGCATCTCCTGCTACAAGTTGACATCCTTAGCAAGCGTTTTGAGGAGGCAAAGCTGGACTTCTGTCTGCCTGAGGAAATCAGGTGGGGATTTAATGGGAAAGAAAAGTGGGCTCCTCCTTCTCCCTTCTTCCATTAACATTGCAGAACACAGTACATCAGTTCCAGACTCCTGGATGCTTGACAGCCTGCCTGGAACAGTACAAATGTCCTTGGCATATGTGCAGTCTGTGCAGCATCTGGATGTGTCAGACCTGCTGTGCATGCAGCCTGCAGATGTGCAGCACATCCCCCATGTGCCAGACTCACTGTATGTTTGCTGTGCAACATATGTGGCAAGATCCTCTCTGGGCTTGTCCTGTCAAAATCAGGGAGCTTAAGAGTGTATTCCCACATCACCTGGTAGAGTATCAACCACATGGCTGCCCAGCTTTGCCTTTCATTAATCCCATTCCTGAAAAACAACAGCTCTTCCTTTCGAAAATGACAGCAGCCCAACCAGCACACCACCGCACACACAAGTGTACTCCCACGTGTAGATGGCTAAGCCTTCTCCTGCCTGCATTTCACACCTAGGTGATTTTATATCACTAACTCAGCTAAATCTGAAGCTGCAATTTAGATTTCATCACTCCTAGTCTGAAAAGCCTGTGAGCAGAGGAAGCTAGTCATGACAGATGGAGGGAACTGACTTGGAGCAGCCCCATAGAAGAGAAGCACAAAATGCGGTCACGATGCAGGACAGATTTCCACAGTATTACAGAGAACTGGCTTGAAAAGGCACAAGGAAGGGTTTCTCAAGGGGCTCATTCTTTTACAGGCCTGCCTTGCCTCAGCAGAGCTGCAGGTCTCAGCTTCCCTCCAGTTGTCTCTTACCTCGTGCCTGGACTGCCTTGTGTGAGCGGGAACAAGCACACAGGCAAGAATATGATGTCCTTCATGGGCTCGCACAGCTGCAAAGAGAAAACTGCTGTCTTGAGGGGCTATGAATCCCCTGTAGCATTGCTACGAACCCAGAAAATAGGAGCAGGATGCCTGCCACCAGCCACAGGTCACTCCCAGAAGGCAGGATGGGTGTCTGCTGGAGGGCCTTGCTGGTCCACACTGCAGACTCACAGCCCCTCAGGATGTTCTTCCTTCAAACTGCTCTGTCAGCCTTACTGTTCCTAAAAGTCCGTCTGCTTCTGAAGGGTCTGAATGTGAGCTGAGCTCAGGCAGAGATCTCTGCTTGAAAACTGCACAGAACCAGGGATGCTCACACTCTCATAGCTTCCTCTAGATTCTAGTGGGTTTGGGCCTATCCGGAGCTCTGTAGGAAGGCAATGCCGACGCTCTCCTGCGTTTCACCAACTTGGTGTGTAAAACCTCCTCCAAAGTATGCACGGAAGCTAGAGAGACCCTGCCATGCTCACCTGTCACTAAGGACTGCTCCTTTTCCCTTCCCATCACTTCGCTCTTAGACAAGTCAGTTGGTAATGGCCCTCCAGATGGTCCTCCTGCCTTGTCACCAGCAGCCCTTAGCCTATCACACTGATGCAGGTGTCCACCAGAGGCTCCCAGATGAGGCAGTTACAGACAGATAGGGACTGGAAAAGAGACATTCATTGTGCTCACCAAAACGAAAATAAAAGAGAGGCCGGTTTCCTGCCGTGCTGGCTGCTCTCTCTCTAGCGGCCGCTTCCCGGATGTCACAGACACCAATGTTGGCAGTGCGGAGCATTCTTCTGGCAGCTCCTTCACTGTGCTGCAGTCTACACCGCACCGCGGCAGCTCCATTCGCTGCTGTAACAAGTTGAAAAAACTAATTAATTCATGTTTAGTTTTTTTACATCTGTTACAGCAAGGAGTGGAGCTGCAGCCCCCATGCAGTAGAGCACACACGCACACGCAAGCACAGACACCACGGACGCGCAGGCAGCCCAGGTGGGGCCGCATTCCACGCTGCCAACATGGGCCTCAGACCTCAGCAGAGGCGCAGCGAGGGCGCCGCACGTCCCAGTGCAGGGGAGCTGCCTTCACGTGGCCCTGATGCTCTTGAACGCAGGCACAGAATGCAAATCTCTGCCCTGCTCCGATGCCTCCAGTTCTACTGAGAGCGCCACATCCATTTCCATGCTGGTTTTAAATGTCTCTAAAATATCTGTTTCCTTTTCAAAGCCCGATCCAAGACCACCAAAGCTTATAAATTCTTGCAGTTCTCCATCAAACCAGAGTACAAGAAAGAAGCAAAAGACTAACTGGTCATGTATGGGACTGTTGAGATATTCACGGAGGCTCCCAAAAGGGCCTCTTGGAAAGGATTCATCTTTACCTCCCTATTGAGTAGGGATCTCAAGTCGTTTGGATGAGCAAAGTCTTAGAAGAGTACCAAATTGCACTGTTTCAAGCTTTGTCCAGAAGGTAATGTAGCAAAACAAACAAAAAGTACAAAGACAGCAAAGACTCAAGCACAATGAATAACTTTCTGGAGGCAAACCCTTCCCACAGCAGAACCAGTATCTTCTACTATTACAAAATAATTCATTTATCCATCAGCTAAATGACTGAGCCTGGTGTGTGGACAAGGAAACAGGGGACAACACTTTAATTCTTTTCTGCTTCATCATATTATCACTTTCCTCCACTCATCCACACCCCACATCCCCAGTGCAGGATTTTCTGCAAACTGGTAGAGTAGGAAACATTCACTCCATTTCCTCCCATCTTTAAACCATCACTAAATCATCTGCATCCTGAGATACAGTCTCTTCAAACGACTGAATGGACCCCAATCCAGGACTGGCTTATAGCGATCTGCTGACTCCTGTTACACTGAAAAACTTCAGTGAAACAAGGGAGAGCTTGAGAGACAAAACTCAAGAGGCTTCTCCACCCTCTCTCTTTCATCATCACATGCATGATGGATGCTCAGCAGTTTTGGCCAAGCACACAGTTTGGCCAGGAGCCTATGAGCTCTCTGGACAAAAAGATGCTGTTTGCCTGTATGAAAAAACAAAAAAAGCTACAACTAACTAGAAACAAAGTCCAGCACCAGTCACGCCACTGCCTCAAGAATCACTGCAAGGTCACCGTTTCTCCATTACTCAGTAAACCTAAGTAAGTCTCCTGGGAACACGCTGTGAAGACTACTCAGTGCCTGAGAGTCTGCTCAGAGCAATAAATGCCCAGAAACTTAATAACTGCACCCCTGTACTGTCATTCTGCTGACCTGATCTGTTTCAGTCTCTAATGGTTTCCAACGCCACGGACACTCTCGAGGAGGCTGCATTGCTTCAGAAAACAGAGATGTCTGTAACACTGATCTCTCTAGTGGAGTTCCCACTAGTGGTGTACACATAGTGAAATCCAAGGGCAGAAAACACCACTCTGCTGCAGAACTAGCTAAGAGAGATCTGAAAACAAGACAGTAGGGCAGTACCTCCTCATACAAACACTTCAAATAGAAAACCACCAACTCCTCCAGAAGCGCAACATTTTGCAAGGAAGGAAGAAGCTAGCTCCCAGACCACAAATAAAAACAGGGCTCAGGATAGCCAAGCCCAAGAGGAACCTCCAAAAGAGAGTGAAACGCCAGGAGTGTGTGGGGCACACTTCTGGGAAGCTGACACAAACTGGAGGCTCGCATCAGTCCATACAGTTTACATGCTGGACTTCACAACCCAGTGCCTCAGAAGAGAGAAGGAACTCTGACGAATTCGTATCTAAAGTAATTTCAAGGAAATCATACGTTATGAAATTTAGAGCGAAGATTCTGTACATGGGCAAGTCCATGTCACCCACCCCTCTGCACTGAGCCCAGGCACGCGTTCTAAGACAAGTTAAACTCCAGTGATATTGTTAGTGTCTCTAGCAACTTCAAAAGGGAGTTTGAGACAGAAAACCTGGAAATGGAGGAAGGTACAAACCTCAAGGTCCTCTTCCACTCTTGTGTGTACCTCCGACTAGAAAGTTTTACTTGGCTTAGGTC
This sequence comes from Semnornis frantzii, assembly GCA_013399775.1. Lineage (NCBI taxonomy): Eukaryota > Metazoa > Chordata > Aves > Piciformes > Ramphastidae > Semnornis > Semnornis frantzii. The sequence continues at coordinate 90,807 of VWYK01101634.1, forward strand.
TCTGTGAATTAGGACCTCACATGTTCCTTTGCACTTCTTCATCGCCTCTAACAAATGCCTAACGAGTTTTGGCTGTTCTGTTTGCCAGAAATGACTCCCAAACCCACAGCAATGTATGTAAAAAACTGTGCACACACATCAAAGCAGACATATATCAGAATACACAGGAAATGGATGGAATAAGCTGCTTCTGCAGAACAATAGCTGTTTCTGCCACAGGTACTTTGGAGTTGTGGCTGTTTACTGTGCAGCTATCAGTACACTGACATCTTCATACAGCACAAGCACAGGTACACGTACCAGGAGGTTGTGGCAGGTAGGCCCCAATTAGTTTTGATCTCTTCTTTTCATATCCCTTCTGTGTGATGTCACCTGACAAGAAAAGAAAAGGAAAATCAGTAAGACGTGGATAAAGATGGCATCTAGCTGCTTAACAGAAGCACCATCAGCCCAGCCACCCTTTGCCTGTCTTGAGAGTTACAATGAAAAGCAAAGGATGATGATTCCACCCAGAAAAGACTCATTCACGTCAGAGACATTCTGACGAGCAAATACCCACTCCTGATTTATTCCAGAACCAAAGTCCAGCGGCACAGAGCTTTGAAACCATTGTGAGATGCTGTCACAGGAGCTTTCGAAAGCTACAATGACCTTCATTAGGTCAATAAACAATGGATTATATAGAATGTGTGGGCCTATGATGGCTGGCAAAACACATCACTGATTAGCATTTTCTGTCATTAGTGGGATTTTCCTAATCAAGCGTACAAGGCACAAAAGACTTGAAACTGCTGCTGTATCATTTCTGCAATATAAATATTTTAGCTGGTTTCTAAGCAGTACAGAGAGGAACAAAATCATATCAAAACAAATCTCCCACTGATATCCACTAGAAAACAGTAGTGTAAAGATTCTCTGATTTTCCCATTAAGTCTTAGGGGAAAAAAAAAAAAAA
>VWYK01101638.1:0-18601 GCA_013399775.1 Semnornis frantzii
TGGGGAGCCCAGAACTGGACCATGTGTCCCCAGGCAGTTGCACTGCAGAGACCTGAACTGCATCAGGCACCCCACTGCTGCGTGGCGATCACTCCTTTGTGATGCTGCTTTCCATCTGCTCTGTTTCCTTGTAACACAAATATGTCAGGGCTTTCTGCCTGGCAGGAGATGAGGCCAGGAATGCCTGAGGCAGGCCAGGTGCAGCTGCCTGAGGAGTTCCTGTTTCTCTCGAGCCTCCTGAGTCACTCGGGGAGGTTGCTGTGTGCGGTGTCACTCCTCTGTCACTCCCCACCGCTGCTGATGCCTTATGGAATTAATTGTGCTATTTATATCAACGAGATGAGCAGCAGATAGGTGCAGTGTTATTAACAGTGTAATTAGCAGCTCTGAATTCCCCCCGGTGTTGTGCAGGACCTTCTGCATTAGCACAGTGCAAACCTGCCCCGGGTAGGACGGAGATGGCAGAGGCTGAGTCGGTGAAACACCTGCTGGTGGGCCCCTGCCGTTGAAGTAGCTACCTTTAGTTTGGGCAGTGTCGTGTTTGTGGTTGTTAAATGGAAACAGAGCAGATGGAAAGCAGCATCGCAAAGGAGTGATCACCACGCAGCAGCAGGATGCCTGTTGCAGTTCAGGTCTCTGCAGCGCAACTGCCTGGGAACACATGGTCCAGTTCTGGCATCCCAGTTCAAGAGACAGGGAAGTGCTGGAGAGAGTCCAGGGGAGGCTGCAAAGCTGCTGAGGGGTCTGGAGCAGCTGGAGGAGCAAAGGCTGAGAGCCCTGGGGCTGAGAGCCTGCAGAAGAGCAGCCCCAGAGGGCAGCTGAGCAATGCTCAGCAACAGCTAAAGGAGCTGTGGGGGGCAAGAGGCTGGGGACAGACTCTTGTCAGTGGTGCCCAGGGACAACATAAGGAGCAATGGGCACAAACTGCAACCCATGAGGTTGCATCTGAGCAGGAGGAGAAAGTTGTTTGTTGTGAGGGTGCTGGAGGCCTGGAGCAGGCTGCCCAGAGAGGTTGTGGAGTCTGCTTGTGTGCAGAGCTTCCAACTCCCCCTGGGCATTGTGCTGCTGGGTAAGCTGCTGTGGTTGCCCTGTGGGACTGAGCTGGATGATCCCCAGAAGTCCAACCCCACCATGCTGGGATGCTGTGGTTTTTTAATGTTGTGGATTGTGAAAGTGTGCTGGTTTGAGCTAATTGGAATATTTTAATAGAGAAAATTATACTCTAGGCTGTGAAGGAAAACAATGGTGATGTCTACTTCACTCATAGGCTTGCTGAGATGTTTAGAAAAGGAACCCAAACCAAAAAAAAGATAAGAGAGTGTCTTGAGCTGGCAATCTGGGTCACAGGGCAAGCAACTTCTTGGGCTCTCTAGCAGCTCTGGCTTCTCCTCTCTGCTGAATAACTTCACTAACCACTTCTAATCCTCCCCAGCCGATCCTCCTTGCACGTAAGGCAAACCTTGGGGTAAGGTGTGGGGGTGGGGAGAAGGTGGAAGGGTGGTTGGGAGCCCCTCCTGGGGTCTCTGATTTCTGGGAGGGGAGTTGTGTGTCTGTATTAACTTAAACTTGTATATTTCTGTAACTATTCCTGTATATAGTGTATATATCTGCTTGTGTATTGTGCTGAGCTGTAAATAGAGCTTCAGTCCTTCACTTCCAGCCGGCTGAGGTCTAGTCTGGGTCATTTTACAAAGTGGGGGGGGGAGGGAACTCCCAAACCATCACAGAAAGTAGCACCAGAAAAGAGACCTTGGAAAGATGTAGTTGAGCAGCAGGCATCCTGCAGATCTTTGCAATACATCTTACCCACTATTATTAGGGGGGAAACTAATAACATCTGATTATTTATTATCTCATAGCAGATTTTACCTGCCTTTGAGTATAGACAGCAATGGTTCCTCACCAGCTTCCCTGGAAACCTTCTTCACTTGCCACTTGTTCTTCTCCTTAGCTCAGAGTGTCAGCTTCCTTACCAGCTTCTGAGGCCAAGCAATTCCCATCTTTCATTTGTACATTTATGTTATTGCCTTCAAGATATTTATAGTCTGTGGTCATGTTCCCTGTGAGTCATCTCTGCTCTAAACTGTTAGTTCCTGCAGCATTTCCAGACCTGTCACCTGGGCCTCTAAATGTTCTGGGTCACTGATGGAGAAGGGGAGCTGCCTGCAGTGCCTCAACAGAGTATGGGTCAGAGGAGAAGAATCTGTGTCAGAATTCTTCCAAGTGTGAACTGCCTGAACTTTCCTTCTCAACCCCTTTTCTTCAGTCCCTGCTGAAGCTGATGTAGATTTAGCTTGGCAACTGCTGCTTCACACTCTGGGTTCTCAGCATGGCCATATTAAAGATCAAATGAGCCTCAAATCATTCGAGTTCACCTGCACTGAGATAGGTGTCCACAGCCATACTGAAGTCCTGCAAAAAAAAACCAACCTCCAATTAACTTGTCAGCTGCTCAGGGCTAGTTCGAGAGTTGTCTGAAGCTGAGTGTGTGGTGCTGAGGAGCAGTGGGGGTGTAGCTAGCAGGAACCTCAGCAAGGTTCTGATGAGCTGTTTTGGATGCCTGCTGCAGTGGATTGAGTTCTAGATTGCTGTGCTTGCTGCAGGGCTGGGGTGCTGCAGAGCAAAACTGTGCTCCACGGAGGCAGAGGTGTGTGCACACCACACTGGAGCTGACTCAGTGTTAGCACAAAGTGTTTGGCTGAAGAGAAATGCCAGCTGTCCAAGAAAGGCATCCAGGGGCTGGAGTGTGTCCAGGGAAGGGCACCAAAGCTGGGGAAGGGTCTGAAGATCAGGTCTGGTGAGGAGCAGCTGAAGGAGCTGGGGGTGTGCAGTGGAGAAGAGGAGGCTGAGAGGAGACCTCATTGCTCTCTACAGCTCCCTGAAAGGAGGTCAGCGTGAGGTGGGTTTGGGCTTTCCTCCCAAGTAACAAGCAATAGGATGACAAGGAACATCCTCAAGCTGTGTCAGCACAGGTTTGGGTTGAATATAAAGAACAATTTCTTCCCCAAAAGGGTTGTAGAAGCCTGGACCAGAGTGCCCAGGGCAGCTACCCCTGGAAGGGTTGACAGACTGTGTAGATGTGGTGCTGTGGGGAGACCTTGTAGCATTCTTCCAGTACCTGAAAGGGGCCTACAAGAAAGCTGAGGAGGGACTTTGGACAAAGGCTTATAGTGCCAGAATGAGGGACAGTGGCTTTGAGCTGGAAGAGGGAAGATTAAGAAGGGAGATGAGGAAGAAATTGTTGAGAGTCATGCTGGGGAGATACTGACACAGGTTGCCCAGGGAGGTTGTGGAGCACAAAATTACAGAATGTGATCTTTGATCTTTGATCACATTCTGTGATTTTGTGCTCCACAACCTCCCTGGAGGTGTTCAAGATCAGGTTGGATGAGGCCTTAAGCAACCTGTGCTGGTGGGAGGTGTCCCTGCCCATGGCAGGGAGTTTGGACCTGGATGAGCTTTAAGATCCCTTCCAGCCTAACCCATCCCATGTATCTGTGAACCTCTGAGGGACTTGGTTTAGTGGTGACCTGGCAGTGCTGGTTAGAGTCAATGATCTTGGAGGTCTTTTCCAACCTTAATAATTTCAAAGAAAAAAAGTAGAGAGGGAGAGGGAAAGATCTGTTTGTCTTGTAAGAATTAAAGAGTGGCTGCCAGTGGCTCCGTGTCCCAGGAGGCAGTGCCAAGCAGAGTCCCTCAGGGATCAGTCCTGGCACCAGTCTTGTTCAACATCTCTGTCAGTGCCATGGGCAGAGGCATTGAGTGCAGCCTCAGCAAGTTTGCTGACCACACCAAGCTGTGTGGTGCAGCNTGGGGCTGCGCAGTCTGGAGAGGAGAAGGCTCCCAGGAGACCTTCTTGTGGCCTTGCAGTGTCTGAAGTGGGCTACAAGAAATCTGGGAAGGGACTTTTTAGGCTCTCAGGGAGTGACAGGACTTAGGGGAATGGAACAAAACTGGAGATGGGGAGATTCAGACTGGAGGTGAGGAAGAAGTTCTTCAGCATGAGAGTGGTGAGAGCCTGGCAGGGATTGCGCAGGGAGATGGTTCAGACCCCGTGCCTGGAGGTGTTTAAGGCCAGGCTGGATGAGGCTGTGGGCAGCTTGATCTAGTGTGAGGTGTCCCTTCCCATGGCAGGGGGGTTAGAACTGCATGATCCTTGTGGTCCCTTCCAACCCTGACTCATTCTGTGATTCTATGATTCTGTGATTCTATGATTCTATGAAATATTAAGGGCTCTTATTTTAGCTTCTTAGGATACACTAATTGACTCTGGCATCCCTCCATTGTGTCTTCACTGTGTGCATTTGCTGTGTTCCAAAACAGATCAAAGTGAAGCAAATCTCTGTCATCCTCCAGTTAAATAAATATTTAATTTCCAAAGCATAGGGCACCCAATGCATTAAGCATGTCAGCCACTCAGAAGCTTATGGCCTGACCTAGTTTGGTGTTTGTGCAAAGTTCTACTTCTGGAGCATCCTAAATTACAAATATTCTTTGCTTTGGGAAGCTCTTCAGCAGCAGTTTCATGTCAGGTGCAATAAAAATATCTCATGGGAGATGAGAGTGCCTTCAGGAGTCTCACAGGGCAATGTCTACCATCACACTGAGCTCTTTTACTCACTGCCTCTTCTTCCTTTAGTTCTTGCAATAGGCTGCTGGAAGATCAAGTGGTCCTCTGCTATAGAATCACAGAATTGTTTAGGGTAGAAGAAATCTCTGAGGTCATTGAGTCCAACCTTCCACCCAGCCCCACCACGGCCACCAAACCATGGCCCTAAGTACCATGGCCACACCTTGCTAGAACACCTCCAGCCATGGGCACTCCACCACCTCCCTGGGCAGCCTCTGCCAATCCCTCACCACTCTGGCACCAAAAAAATGTTTCCTCCTCTCCAACCTAACCCTCCCCTGGCAGAATTTCAGGCCAGTTCCTCTCCTTCCATCCCCTGATGCCAGGGATCAGAGCCAAACCCCAGCTGCCTGCAGTCTCTTCTCTGGGAGCTGCAGAGAGCAATGAGCTCTGCCCTCAGCCTCCTCTTCTCCACACTCCACACCCCCAGCTCCCTCAGCTGCTCCTCCCCAGCCCTCTTCTCCAGACCCTTCACCACCTTTGGTGCCTTTCTCTGGACCTGCTCCAGCCCCTCCATGTCCTTCATGGAGTGGGAGCCCCAAAACTGAACCAAATACTTTAAGTATGACCTAGCAGTGCTGAGTACAGGAGGACAATCCCTGCCCTGCTCCTGCTGGCCACACCATTGCTGATCCAGGTCAGGCTGTTGGTGCCCTTCTTGGTCACCTGGGCACACACTGGCTCATGTTCAGCTGCTTCCTTCCAGTACCCCCAAGTCTTTGTCTGCAGGGCAGTTTCCAGCCACCCTGCCCCCATCCTAGAGACTTCCTAGGATTGTTGTGTCCCAAGTGCAGGGCACAACTTTTAGCTGAGTTAAACCTCATCCTATTGGCCTCAGCCCATTGATGTAGCCTGCCCAGATCCCCTTGCAGAGCCTTCCTGACCCTCCAGCAGATCAACACTCCCAGACAGCTTGGTGTCATCTGCAACCTGACTCAGGATGCCTGCATCCCCTTGCCCAGGTCACTGATAAAGATATCCAAGAGAACTGGCCCAGTGCTGAGCCCTGGGGAAAACCCCACTGGAGATTGGGCACCAACTGGATATCAGCCTAAGTTCTTCTCCCCATGCAGAAAGTGCTCCTGTGCTGGAAGGCAGATAGAACACACTCAGTTTGTCATCCACAGCCCCACGTGTAGTTAAATAGCTGTAGTTAAATGTAAGGGGGCCTATGAGAAAGCTGGGGAGAGACTTTTTAGGCTGTCAGTGTTGACCCTGAAGTGCTGGGTTGAAAGTTGGGCTGCATGATCTTGAAGGTCTCTTCCAACCAGATATATTCTGTGATACACACAGGTTGGGAGCACAGAGTGAGAAAAGCTCCCAGAAAGACTCACTCCAGCACAAGATACTTCCAGTGTCTGAAGGGAGCTACAACAAAGCTGGAGAGGGACTTTTTAAGCTGTCAGGTAGGGATAGGATTGGGGGGAATGGAACAAAGCTGGAAATGGGGAGAGTCAGCCTGGATGTTAGGAAGAAGCTGTTCAGCATGAGGGTGGTGAGAGCCTGGCAGGGGTTGCCTGGGAGGTGGTGGAAGCCTCATGGCTGGAGGTGTTTAAGGCCAGGCTGGATGAGGGGGTGGGCAGCCTGAGCTGGTGTGAGGTGTCCCTGGGCATGGCAGGGGGTTGGAGCTGGATGCTCCTTGTGGTCCCTTCCAGTCCTGACTGATTTTGTGATTCTAATAAATCACAACCATTATTTACAGATATCTCTCTCAAAGTGACTGTTGGAGCTCCTGCAGCTTCACCTTAGAAGGTTCCCATGTGGTGTTTTCTTCATGCTGCTAGCAGAATGTGAAGCAGCTTTTGCAGCCATGGCTGTGTAAAGCCTTTCGTGTGTGGTGAGAACCCTGCCTCGCTTATGCACTCATCAGCACTGAGCACTGGAGTGTCACAGTCCTGCTCCTTCTGCTGTCCCTCAGGCAGGATCATACAGTGCTGAAAAAACCATTCTGAACCTACCATATCAACACAGAAAGCTGGTAACTGGCCCCAGAAATGTGATGGTGATTGTCTTTATGGTTGCAGTTGCACACAAAGGCAAACCTGACAATACTGGAGTCAATAGTTCTGGGCTTTGTCAGTTTCTTATTCTGGCACTTACCAGAACCTCAATATTTGCTCTAGAGAAGGTTTGGCTTTGGTTTGCTGTCCTGTGGAACCTGGAGATATTCAAGGTGAGGCTCCACAGGGCTCTGGGCATCCTGATCTGGATGTCACGGGTGGGGGTACAGGCTCTGCTCACTGCTTCCTGGGATGGGACAAGGAGCAATGGATGGAAGCTGCAGCACAGGAGGTGCCTCCTCAACAGAAGGGGGAAGTTCTTGACTGTAAGGGTCCCAGAGCCCTGGCACAGGCTGCCCAGAGAGGTTGTGGAGTCTCCTTCTCTGGAGCCTTTCCAGGCCTGTCTGGCTGTATTCCTGTGTGCCCTGAGCTGGATTGTCTGCTCCTGCTGTGGCACGGGGGTTGGACTGGATGATTGCTTTGGGTCCCTTCCAACCCCTGACATCTGTGATTTGTTTGAGGATTCCTCTTCTGACTGCAGAGGGGGTTGGACCAGATGACCTTTGGAGGTCCCTTCCAACCCAGACCACTCTGTGACTGTATGGATTCTGGCTTGCATATAGGCTTTATAATTGGCAATTCTTAATCACTGAAGGAGAGAGAAGAGTCTTGTGAGGGGAAGGCAAGTGTAGAAGCACTGTTTGTGATTCAGTGAGGAGCTCTTTGGGGATTAGCAGCAGGGAATAAAGAGAAGTGCTTAGTGCAACAGCACTGTGATGAGAGAGGCTTTCAACTCATTAATCAATGTACAGGCAGGTGAGATGCTGCAATAGGGAGCCAAGAAAATCAATCTGCATCACCAGAACACTTCATAAATACAGTGCTGCAATGAACAACGCCTGTGGACTCTCCTGACAAACCTTGTAATGGAGTTTGCTTTTAACTGAAGTATTGATCTGCTCTGGCTGAGGAGAAGCTCAACATGAGCAGGCACTGAGCACTGCCAGCCCAGCCCCAGCCTGGCCTGGGCTGATCCACAGCAGCGTGGGCAGCAGGGGCAGGGAGGGGATTCTGCCCCTCTGCTGTGCTCTGCTGAGAGCCCTCCTGCATTGCTGGGGCAGCTCTGGAGCACTCAGCACAGACTGGGACCTGTTGGAGCAGGGACAGAAGAGGGCACAGCAATGCTGGCAGGGCTGGAAGGCCTCTGCTGGGAGACCAGGCTGGCAGAGTTGGGCTTGGGCAGCCTGGAGAAGAGAAGGCTCCAGGGAGACCTTAGAGCAGCCCTGCAGTATTTGAAGAGGGCTACAGGAGAGCTGTGGAGGGCCTTTGATGAAGGCATGGAGGGACAGGACAAGGGGCAGTGGCTTCAAACTTCAAGCTGGATTTAGATTGGACATTAGGAAGAAATTCTTCCCCATGAGGGTAGTGACACTGGGACAGGTTGCTCAGAAAAGTTGTGGAGGCTCACAGGCTTGAAGTGTTGAAAGCCAGACTGGATAGAGCCAGGTTGGCAGGGGATTGAAAACAAATGATCTTTAAGGTCCCTTCCAACCAGAACCACTCTATGCTTCTAGGATTTCTTCAGGGGTGAATTGTCACAGGCTAGAACTGTATTAACCATGAATGCCATTAACTGTGTGTCTAAATATGAGAGGAGAACCTGTGGTGAAGCCAATTACTGTGTACATCCTCCAGACCTTACCTGTGCTGCATAGGCTTCTCCTGCCTAGTCATGCTGTTGGTGTCCTGTTAATGACTGCAGCCTCACAGTGATGCTTACAGCCTCTGAAGGAGCTGGGCTTGTTCATTCTGGAGAAGAGGAGGCTGAGGGGAGACCCTATCCTTCTCTACAACTCCCTGAGGGAGGTTGGAGCGAGGAGGGCTCCAGCATCTTTTCCTTGGTGGCAAGGGATATGACTAGAGGAAATGGCTACAAGCTGTACCAGGGGAGGTTCAGGCTGGAGGTTAGGAAATATTTCTTCCCTGAAAAGGTTCTCAAACAGTGGAATGATCTACCCAGGGCAGTGGTGGAGTCCCCATCCCTAGGGGTGTTCAAGCAGCATGTGGACATGGTGCTTAGGGACGTGGTTTAGTGTTGACCCTGCAGTGCTGTGTTGAAAGTTGGACTGCATGATCTTGAAGGTCTCTTCCAACCAGATATGTTATGTGATACACACAGGTTGGGAGCACAGAGTGAGAAAAGCTCCCAGAAAGACTCCTCACTCCAGCACAAGATACTTCCAGTATCTGAAGGGGGCTACAACAAAGCTGGAGAGGGACTTTTTAAGCTGTCAGGTAGGGATAGGACTGGGGGGAATGGAACAAAGCTGGAAATGGGGAGAGTCAGCCTGGATGTGAGGAAGAAGTTGTTCAGCATGAGGGTGGTGAGAGCCTGGCAGGGGTTGCCCAGGGAGGTGGTGGAAGCCTCATGGCTGGAGGTGTTTAAGGCCAGGCTGGATGAGGCTGTGGGCAGCCTGATCTAGTGTGAGGTGTCCCTGGGCATGGCAGGGAGTTGGAACTGGATGCTCCTTGTGGTCCCTTCCAGTCCTGACTGATTCTATGATTCTGTGACTATGATTCTATGATACCAATCCTCCCCAGAGCGACAGCATAAAGCATAGCCTGCTTCTGCATGGTGTTCATACAAAAATATTCCAGCTCTTTGGACTGCTGTGTGTATTTTAATTTACATCCTCTGCTCCTCCTTCCACCAAAGGAAAAGCAGAGCTTTTGAGATCCCCTTCTTTTTACCTACTTATTTAAATACATTAGCAAGCTGGAAGGCTGCTGCAAACAAACCCATTTCTGCCTGCCTTGCCCTGATAAGGACCAGGACACACCAGGCATTCTTGCTCTCTGCGTGGCTGCCTTTGTGACAGAGCTGTGGAACAACAACTGAGGCTGCACTGTGCTTTGTCTCCCACTGCATTATCTGGGAGCCTGGGCCTTAAATCCATTGCTGCTCCTGCAGAACCATAGCAGAGCAGGATCTGCTTTGCAGCCTCTGAGAACAAGGCAGATGAAGAGGCAGCCCAAGCCAACAACAGGATTAACTGAACAGATGAGGTCAAGGACAGCACAATTGTCTGGAAGGACCTGCAGAAACATCCACATATGGCTTTCCTCTGAAAGAGCTGAAATCATAGAATCAGTCAGGGCTGGAAGGGACCACAAGGAGCATCCAGCTCCGCCCCCCCTGCCATGGGCAGGGACACCTCACACCAGCTCAGGCTGCCCACAGCCTCATCCAGCCTGGCCTTAAACACCTCCAGGCATGAGGCTTCCACCACCTCCCTGGGCAGCCCCTGCCAGGCTCTCACCACCCTCATGCTGAACAACTTCCTAACACCCAGTCTGACTCTCCCCATTTCCAGCTTTGTTCCATTCCCCCCAGTCCTATCCCTACCTGACAGCCTAAAAAGTCCCTCCCCAGCTTTCTTGTAGCTCCCTTCAGATACTGCAAGGCCACAATAAGGTGAAATAGTGGAAAAGCCTTCATGTGCTGCACCTTGCAAGTGTTGTTGCAGTCAGTCCTTCACCTTGGGAGTGCTGCTAACAAGCAGGATCAAGGATACAATACTGATGGGGTGATAAGGCTGCTGGGGCCTCTCAGCATCATAGGTTCATAGAATGGGTTGAGTTGGAGGAGACCTCAAAGCTCATTCAGTTTCAACCCCCTGCCAGGGACAGGGACACCTCCTATCAGCCCAGGTTGCTCAAGGCCTCATCCAGCCTGGCCTTGAACACCTCCAGGGAGGGAGCAGCCACAACCTCCCTGGGCAACCTGTGCCAGTCTCTCCCCGCCCTCACTCTCAAGAATTTCTTCCTAATCTCCAGTCTAAATCTGCCCTCCTGGATCTCAGGAGGCACCACTTGTCCCTAAATGTGACTAAAGGAGTTAAACTAAACTTTGACATCAGTCCCTTGGTGTAAGGTTTAATTTCCATATTGGTGTGTGAGTTTGATCAGAGGCAGAGCACTGAAGGAGTCAGAACTCATTGCTCTCTACAGCTCCCTGAAAGGAGGCTGCAGTGAGCTGGGGGTTGGGCTCTGCTCCCTAGTCTCCGGTGATAGAAGGAGAGGAAATAACCTGAAGTTGTGCCGGGGGAAGGTTAGGTTGGAGGTGAGGAAAAATGTCTTTGCTGCAAGAGTGCTGAGGGATTGGCAGAGGCTGCCCAGGGAGGTGGTGGAGTGCCCATGGCTGGAGGTGTTGCAGCAAGCCGTGCCCATGGCACTTAGGGTCATGGTTTGGTGCCCATGGTGGGGTTGGGTTGATGTTGGACTGGGTGGTCTTTCTTAGAGGTCATTTCCAACCCAAACAACTCTACAATTCTGTGATTCTGCAAAAGCCTCTTGGATGGACTGAGGGACAAGGAGCATGAAGGCCACCCAAGGGAAGCATCACAGGCAGCATTCAGCAGCACAACTCCTGTGAACCCAAGGAGGATTCCTTGATTGCTCTGATGGCAGCTCACAGCAGACAGCATCCACTCAGGCCTGAAAGTCTCTTTGTTCAGTGAGCAGATGGAAAGGTTTGGCCACGTTGTGGATTGCTCTTTGCTGTCTGGACTGGAATTGCTCTGCTTTTCCTGCCTCCCAGCAGTAATGTTTGCCAGAGCTGCCCCTCAGACACACACAGAGCTCCTCTGCAGCACACCAGCAGCACAGCATAGCCCAGCCCATGGCTTCATGTGGTCGTTAGCCAGCTGTGCACAGAGCACTCAGTGGAGGCAGCAGGGTGGGAAGCACAGCTCTGAAGGCACAGAAGGCTGCTGGAGCTCTGCTGGCCTGCATGTTGCAACAGGGAGCCCTTTTCCATCAGCAGCAGTTGACCTTCTCTGGGGTGTCTTAACCCATTTCAAAATGCCTGTAAGCCGTGGGCTAAGGTGGTGAGAAGGAGCTAATTACACAGCAGGTCACAGCTCCTGTGTGACAATCAGGGGTCTGCTGGCCATCAGAATTTGTAAACCTGCCTTCCTCCCTGCCAGCCAAGGTTGGACAGGGCTCTGTCTGGTGATTTATTGCAGTTAGAAGCATCTCATGCTGGTCTCACATCTGTATCTACCTGTTTATCACATTGCACTGCATTTCCGTGCAGCTGGAGAAAGAGAAGAGCTTTGATGATCTGCCAGAGAAGATTTTCATTAGCAGAACTTTATGGCCACAAGTTTTATTGGCAAAAGTTTCCCATCCACACCAAGTTCTGCATGTCAGCCTTAACAAGTACCAGGAAGACTTTAATGCTGTGCCACATACACAGGACCTGGCATACACACCAGGACCTGGGGGTGCTGGCTGTTTGCTGGCTCAGCATGAGCCAGCATGTGCCCAAGTGGCCAAGGAGGACACCAGCATCCTGGCCTGAATCAGCATAGTGTGGCCAGAATGATCAAGGCTGTGATTGTCTCCCTGTACTCAGCACTGGTGAGGCCACACCTTGAGTACTGGGTTCAGTTTTGGGCCCCTCAATACGTGGACACTGAGAGACTGGAGCATGTCCTCAGAAGGGGAAGCTGGGGAAGGGTCTTGAGAACAGGGCTGGGGAGGAGCAGCTGAGGGAGCTGGGGGTGTGCAGTGAGGAGAAGAGGAGGCTGAAGGCAGAGCTCATTGCTCTCTGCAGCAACCTGAGAGGAGGTTGGAGAGAGGTAGGGATCAGTTATTGCCAGTCACAGCTGACAGGACAACAGGAAATGGCCTTTGGTTACTCATGGCAGGGGGCTTGGAACTAGATGATCCTTGAGGTCCCTTCCAACTCTGACAAAACTGTGATTCTATGAACCAGGGAAGACTAAGATTGGACAGTAGGGAAAATGTATTCCCTAAAAGGATTGTCAAGGCCTGGACCAGGCTGCCCAGGGCAGTGGTGGATCCTCTAGGGGATTACAAAGCTGTGTAGATGTAGTGCTGAAGAAGATGGTTTAGTAGAGACCTGGCAGTGCTGAGCTGATGGTTGGACTCAATGGTGTTGGAGTTCTTCTCCAACCTTAATGATTCTGATTCCATGAAGTCTAATGGGTTCAGGAGACCATTTCTGGCTTAGAATCTGCATTGGCTCTTCCACAGCAGGAACACAAGAACAAATCTGATGATCCTCAAAGCTCCACTCGTGAGTCTTGCTACAGAGCTGACACACCTCTGCTGGGAGCATCCAGAGGTGGGCATTGCCATGGTTCCTTGCTCTCACTGGTGTGGTTCCTCATTCTCTTCTCCAGCTAGGCAGCTTGGAGGGGCTCAGAGGTAGATGGTAGGGCTGGTATAGCCCAGGTAAGAGTGAGGTTGAATAGTGCAGGTGTGGCTGACTGGTCTCTGCAATGTGTAGTTGTGTTTCCTCTTCTCCAGCAGGAGGATGGCACTAGGCAGGTAGGAAAGACACACAAGATCATAGAATCATAGAATGATAAGGTTAGAAGGGGCCTCAAAAGTCATCTAGTTCCAACCCTCTGCCATAGGCAGGGACACCTCCCACTAGCACAGGTCACTCAAGGCCTCCTCCAACCTGGCCTGGAACACCTCTAGGGAGGCAGCAGCCACAACCTCCCTGGGCAACCTGTGCCAGTGTCTCACCACCCTCACTGCAAACAACTTCCTCCTAACATCCACTTTCAATCTGCCCTCTGACACTTCAAACCCATTGCCCCTTGTCCTGGCATTACAAGACCTTGTCAATAGTCCCTCCCCAGCCTTCCTGTAGCCCCCTTCAGTTACTGGAACACTGCTCTGAGGTCTCCTGGAAGCCTTCTCTTCTCCAGGCTGCAGAGCCCCAACTCTCTCAGCCTGTCGTCACAGCACAGCTGCTGCAGCCCTCTCAGCATCTTGGTGAGCTCCCCTGGACCCACTCCAACAGTTCTGTGTCCTTCCTGATGCTGGATGTGGTAGCAGTGTTTAGGCTTGGTCAGTTAATGCTTACAGAGCTGGATGGCAGAGTCAAGGAGAGAATTTCTTGAAAGCTTGGTGTAAATCCAATGAGCAGATCAATAGCAGAAGCGGATAAACATCTTCAAAGGGGCAAAAATGCTTCCTGATAAATACCTGTAAGCAGCAAGGGTGGAACCTGATGCCTGTAAGGCCTGACCTTAGCTGCTGTCAAGGAAAGGAAGGAAAAGCTTTTGAGGTGGTTTCATTTAAAGAAGGCAAAGGATTTTTCCTTCTCAGGTTGCAGTATCACAGCTTGAGCAGTGCAAATTGGAGAGGAAGCAACATCAGGTTGAGGTTTCTGGAGCATTCGAGTCCTTGACTTTGATCTGGTCTGAAACAAAGGTAGTTTTCTAACCCTGTGATAGAGGTGTGCTTGCTTTTGGTGGAGGTAAGCTGGTTTGAAGTTCATCTCAAGCAAAAGACCTTTCTTTGTCTTGAGGGAAAAAAACCAAAGCTCTGGAGGTGCAGTTCCACACTGCAGTCTCTGAGAAAGCTGTGCTGTATGAGATCATTGTAAGAGGGAGATGAGCACAGACCAGGAGCTGGCTCAGAGGGAGATTCAGTAAAGAGCAGCAAGCTGCCAAATGATCGTTTTAGTGCTGCAGTTGTTTGTCTCAAGGACACCCCTCAGAAAAGCTTGCTGGGGGAAAATACCAAACAGGCTTCTGTGCTGGCAGTGTCCTGTTGGAAGAGCTGTGTTTGAGGCAATCACAGAATCACAGAACCTTAGAGGTTGGAGGGGACCTCCAGAGATTGAGTCCAGCCCCCCTGCCAAGGCAGGGTCACCCAGGGCAGTCCAAACAGCAGTGCATCCAGGCAGGGTTTTGGAAGTCTCCAGAGAAGGAGACTCCACAACCTCTCTGAGTTTCTTTAATAGGAGACCAAAAGACATTCGAGGTCAGACTCAATGTGTCCCTGGGCAGCCTGATCTGGTTGGAGGTGTTATTGGCTTAGATAAATTGACCTTTGGGGATCCCTTCCAACCCAGTGCAATGTGTGAAGCTGTCACATTGCCCTTTCTAAAGCGCTCTCAGTCAGGGAGGTTGCTCTACAGGAGCCTGGATGAAGTTCACTGTGTGTTCAGCTGACTTTGGGTCACTTCTGTTGTGAAGGATGCAGCCAACAGTGAAGTGTCCCCACTCTGAGAGAGCTGTTGGCCTTTCTCACTGTAATGACAGAGAGCAGAAGCAATCCAGAAGGGTAAAACAAGATGTCTTAATTAAAGGGTGGCAAATGTTCCCCATTAGCAGTGGTGACATTGCTCAGGGAGAAGGCTCTCAGTTGAATGCTCTGTATCCAAGGGACATGAATACAGCTAAGTGTAAGCAAGGGTTCCCTGAAAACTCCTTCAGTCATAGAATCACAGGATGGTAGGGGTTGGAAGCCACTTCCAGACATCATCCAGTCCAACCCCTCCTGCCAAGGCAGGAGCACTTAGGGCAGGTCACAGAGGAACACATCCAGATGAGTCTTTAAAGTCCCTAGAGAAGGAGACACCAGAACCTCTCTGGGCAGCCTGCTCCAGGGCTCCAGCACCCTCACACCAAAGAATTTTCTCCTTCTCTTGAGCAGGTTGTACCCATTGTTCCTTCTGCTGTCACAGGGCACCACTGAAAAGAGCCTGGCACCTTCACCTTGGCATCCACCACTCAGGTGTTTGTAGACATTGGTAAAATCTCCTCTCAGCCTTCTCCTCTCCAGACTAAACAGCTCCAGGGCTCTCAGTCTTTCTTGGAAGGAGAGACATTCCAGTTGCCCAATCATCCTCATAGCTCCCTCATACCTCTCTTTCTGCCAGACCAATTAACTGCTACATTGCCATGTCCCAACATCCTCTCAAAGCCTGAAATCAGCTGATCAAGCAAATATTGGTACCAGAACCATTTGATTGCAAAGAATTTGTAGGCGATGTCATAGCTCAGCTCCTCTTCACTTGTGCCTTGGCTGAGGCAAGGACTTTTCTCAACACCAGCTCTGGAGATGACCTTGGTTTCCCTCAGTCTTGCTCCTTTCAAGTCTTTGTTCTGATGCTGTCACCTGAGCATTAGCTCCTGAATGCTGAAATAGAGCAGAACTAATGTGGGGCTTTACATATAAATG
Source organism: Semnornis frantzii (assembly GCA_013399775.1). NCBI lineage: Eukaryota > Metazoa > Chordata > Aves > Piciformes > Ramphastidae > Semnornis > Semnornis frantzii. The sequence goes on from VWYK01101638.1 coordinate 15,646, forward strand.
ACTCCCCCCTGGAGAGGTCCCTCCCTGCCATCCTACATTCAGCTGTATGAAAAGTGCATGCTCCTGGAGCCCTTTCCACAGCAGGGAAGGCAGGAGGGGAGAGAAGCATTTCGTTTTGCCTTTTTCTTCCTTTAGCTATGGCATTTAGTATTATTGGGGAATTCAGAAATTACTAGGAAGAAATTATTTCCAGTGAGGGGGGGAAGGAGACACTGGCACAGGTTACCCAGGGAGGTTGTGGATGCCTCCTCCCTGGAGGTGTTCAAGGTCAGATTGGATGCCTTCAGCAATCTGAGCTAGTGGAAGGTGTCCTTGGCCATGGCAGGGGGTTGGAACTGGATGACCATTAAGGTCCCTTCCAACCTAACTCATTCTATGAATCTGTGGATTTACACTGTAGGACAGAGTAGTTCTTCACACACCAAGACTACACACTCTTGGTTTTAATGGTGTCAGTGTCAAGGACTCCAAAAGATGTGGTTGGTGCTGTCAAGGGTGCAGTCTTAGCTGTTCATCTCAGTCCCCTGTCCTTGTTGGCAAACTGAAAGAGTACAACCCCCTGCCCTCTTGATCAGAGAATCAGAGAAGCTTTCTGGTTGGAAGAGACCTTTAAGATCACTGAGTCCAACTGTCAGCCTAAGACTCCCATGGCCACTAAACCATGTCCCAAACTGCCATTGCCACATGTTTCTTGAACCCCTCTGCTTGGTGCCACTGGATGCAATCTCCTGATGTCTCCTAAAGCCAGACATGTTACTGCTAACCTGGTTAATCACAGGCAAGTGTAAGAGGCAGCTTCCAGAGGACTCTGCCACACAGCTACAGACTTCTCTTGGTGCTTGAGAGAGGACTGTGCCACACACCTACAGACTTCTCTTGGTGCTTGAGAGAGGACTGTGCCACACAGCTACAGACTTCTCCTGGTGCTTGAGAGAGGACTGTGCCACACAGCTACAGACTTCTCTTGGTGCTTGAGAGAGGACTGTGCCACACAGCTACAGACTTCTCTTGGTGCTTGAGAGAGGACTGTGCCACACAGCTACAGACTTCTAGTGCTTGAGAAGGAGCAGAGACTCCTTGCAGAGCACCAGGATGATCAGCTGCTCGATCTGTCAGGTCTGGGACCTTTGCTGTTCAGACTGTCAGTGTCCCACCCCAGCACTCTGATTTTCCTGTCTCATGAGACTTGTTTGTTCCTGGGCAGCTCCTGTGCTGTGCAGCTGCTGTCTGCATTCAGCTGCTCAAGCTTCTCCTCATACTTAACTCTGCCTTTCAGGGCTCAGGAGCTGCTGCTGCAATATCCTCTCATAATCTTTGATGTCCTCTTATTACATCCCACTGTACTAACAGCACAGCCTGAGGGGTTTTGCATACCGAGTTTGCTGAGATACTGAGAGCAGAGATTATGGGGTGCCATGTGGCAGTGACAGCAGCAAGGGCTGTAAATAGCTTTAGACTCTGCATCAGGCCATGTTCAGAGCCAGATGGCTGCTTGTTCAGGCAATGCCCAATCTACTCAAGAGAAAAAGATGGCCATGCCCACTCCTCTCTGTGTGCCATAGCTTGGGAAACCTTTGCATAGCCACAAACACAAAAAAACTCATCACAGGTCCTGCAGACTTGGGCTGGCAGTGGCTGGAGGTTGCAAATAGAGCATTAGAATCTGTCCTGCTGTGAGCTAGACCAGCACCAGCTCTGCTCAGTGCTGACACTTCCCAGCTCAGGCTCTGCTCACCCAGGCACTCTCTGCAGCTCAGGGCAGCTTGGCTCAGCCAGAGGGGAAGCTGATGGGGACAGTTCCTGCCAAGGGCTGGGCTGCACAAAGGCTCTACCTGAGACTTGCTCCTGGGCACATCAAGGGCACTGCCACAGCTTGTGCCACACCTGGTGGCAGCTGTGGTGAGGATCAGACAGGAGAGGTGAGTCTCAACTGCCTACCAAGGGATTGCAGCCCATGGTCAAGGCCAGGTCGGACAGGTCTTTGAGCAACCTGGGCTAGCAGAAAGTGTCCCTGCCCATGGCAGGGGGTTTGGAGCTGGATCATCTTTCAGGTCCCTTCCAACCTAACCCATTCCATGAATTCTGTGAACCAGACTGAAAACCCTGAAGCAGCATCTTTCAAAAGAATTTAAAGGCATCTGTCAGTGCCTGGAGGTGTCCTGTGTCTGAGATGGAGCTGCTTGTACTGGGTGCAAGACTGGAGCTGTCCAGTGCAGGTGCCTTAGGTCTTTTGCTTGCTTGGAGAGTAAAGTCTGAGCTGGTTTCTCCAGAGCATTTGTAGCTGGCTCAGGAGTGAGCCTGGCTGACCCCTGGCAGCCCCTTGTTTTGAAGCAGCTCTTATTGAATCAAGTGAATCTCTATTAGAAGCAAAATATTTAGACAAACCAGCCCTTGTCCTTAATGTTCCTGTTCATCTGGAGCCTCCTTATTAATGCTGATTGAATGAGTAAATGCTCATTTTTTACAATTACTATCATTAGCCTTTTTTTCCCCTGCTCTCCTCTTAGCATGGGGCTAGTGAGCATCATTTTCTGTGCCTCTTACTGGAGCAAGCATTTTTTGCAGAAGCAGAGAAAATTGTGCACTGTTCCTGCTTGTAACTTGACCTGCTGGCAACCAGAGGCATTACCCACTTACCTTGGATGATTCACCAAGCACGTGGCTCCTTTTCCTCAACTCTGAATTGGTGGTAATCTGTCTGAAGAGCAGATTTTCATCTCTACCTCAGAGCTGAAAGAACCCTTAATAGCAAATGCACCCTGAAATCTCATTATGCAAGGCTGGGGAAAGGAGCAAAGTAGAGGCAGAGAGCAAAAAGGCAGGCAGCTCTCTGACAGCTTCCTGCTGGTGGCTGGGTTCTCTCTCCAGCTAAAACGTTTCTGCTTCTAAATGCTTCTGGTTCATGATGGTTGGTGGGTCTGATAACTAATCTGTATCCATAATACTGCATCCAGGT
>VWYK01101639.1:1897-14112 GCA_013399775.1 Semnornis frantzii
GGCCCGCGGGCGCTGCCTGCTGCCTGGCGTGTCCGAAGGCATGGCGGTAACAGCGCCTGTACTATTCCGATTACAGTACATCTCCCCCTGCCTCGGCAGTGCCGGATTACACCAGACGATGCGTTTTATGACACTCTCTATCCGATTAGACGAGATGTACCGGCGTTCGCCCCGACTCTGAATTACAGCTCAGAGCTCTACACTGCCTTCTACACAGCCGGCACCGCGCAGGGCGCAAGCACGGCAGCGCACAGGCGGCTGCTGCCCCTCGGCCGGGGGTGCGCCCCGGGCGGGTTCTGCCCCAGGCGCGGAGGCACCTCCTGGCGCAGGGCTGTGCGCAGTGTCTGCTGTCACACTCTGGCCGCGTGTGACCCGCCGGGGGTTTGCCCGTTTGCCGCTGCCCCGGCGCCGCCGCTCCCGCTCTGTTCCGCTGAGATCGGGCTGTGCGCGGAGGATTTATCTCTGTAACGCCGATGGCCGCCTTTATTTTGGACCGTGCGGGCAGTCGTGCGTGCCGGGCGGACCGCGGGCGCGCAGAGGCATGATTAGCCTCGGGAGGCAGAGAAGCCAGACATCGCTCAGTAAAGTTTAACAAAAGACGGGAGATAAAAGAAAGATGCTTTCGCCCTGGCCCCTCCTCCTTCCAATAGGTTGTCTCCAGCTGCAAAGATGCAGTTATGGAAAGGGGCTGCTGGAGCTTTAAGAGCCGCTCCCCCCGCTCCTGCTCCCGACAATGGTCTGCGCCGAGCTCTGCTTCCCAAAGCAAAATTTGTAATATGCCATTTTTCCCATGGATGCTGCTCCTCTTGGCTGCTGACGAAGTGACTGAAGAAAATGCCGAGGTGCCAAGCAGCCAGTCTTGCCGGCGGATGGATGCGGCGGCTTGGGGTTCCTCGGGGCAACGCCTGTGTCACCATTGCTAGGAAGATGCTCCAGGAGTGCTCGGCTGCGTGAGTCCCCGCTCGGAGCTGGTGGAGACTGCGGGTGTTATTGATCAAGTGAAATAGCAGACGCCGAAATAAAAGCCACTAGGTACTGAACCTTCTCCTTCTGAGTAAGACATTTCCTTCTTAGCCCTGATACTCTCTGAGGTTAGATGCACATGCAAAATCTTGCTGTCTACGCCTTGCTGCAGTACTTGTGGGATATTTAAATGCATTTCTGTGATGGGAGTCGGGCAATTTCAGACTGACAAACGTGAAGCCAACTTTGTATTTTTTTTTTTTTGTGTGTGTGTGTGTGTGTGTGGTGTATGCAGTTGAGGGAGATATGAGGGTAGGAGTATGACTACAGAAGCAATAGTTGGAACGAGTCCTTTTTTTTTAGATTGCTGTGTCAATCAGCCTCTCCCGTGTGGAAGTAGTGCATGATGCTTCTGTTAAAGGTGATATCATAGTTTAGTGGAGACTGGCAGGTAAGGAGTTAACTAGGAGGAGGAATATGCATGTAATGCAACTCAGACAATAGGAAGGTTTTTCCTTAAGGTATCACACCGCAGTACTGGCTGAGAGCGATTTTGCTGAGAGCATCTGAAAAGACCTAATTTCAGTAAGAACTGTGTGATGATTTGGAGGAAATAAAAGGCTTGTGAATGCAAAATAAGCAGAATAGTCCAATGACATGAGTTTTCAAGCTGATGTCACTGTGGATGGGTTAGAATGTATGGTAGTTAGATTTCTACTTCTCTTTCCTGCAGCAAAATCACAAGTAACTGGAAGTCACTCCTCAGCCTTGGTGTGCAAATGAAAAGTGATTAGACAGAACACAAGCTTTTAGAGACAGTAGTGGACAGAAAGGTGAGAGAGGAAAACTAGATTGACATCTAAGGTGGTAGCCTTCAAGGTGAGCAAAATAAGTAAGAGTAGACTCTTTGTCAGAGGCCAACTGGTATTTCATCTTCTCATTCCCAGAGCATACTCCATTAAAGGAGTCCAGCTGGACTCCCGAATTGTTTGCAGGCTACGTCCAATTGCAAGATGTTTGTTACAGCATTCAGTTAAAAACCCCCAATACTTTTCAAGGCTCTTGGACCTTTGAGGTAACAGAAGATGCCAGATGGGGTGGGGTCCAATGAGAAGAAAGATTGCAACTTTTTCATTTCCCAGTCTCACCAAAATTTAAAGTAGGCATAGAAGAAGCCAGTGTTGAACATTCACTTTCACACCTGGTCTGTGCATAATTGTCAGCATTTATGGGTAGAAGATAGTATAAGAGAACTGCTACCTATTCAGTTGACAATGGAGCAGCTCCTGAAAAGCAGCTTTATGTAACTCTTAACAAGGGGTGGGCATATCCTCTGCTGTTTGTTAGTCATCTGGATGTCTAAACCGAGTTGCTGAGTTCCTCCTTGAGCTCATGCTGAGTTCACTCTTGATGTAGACATGATGCAGCCAGCACTACAGATCTGCTGTCACCTTTTTTTCATACGACCTGGAGAATCTTTAATGCAATGACAGTGAACCACGTTCTTTACCTCGCACATAGAACAGATCACATTAAACAGTTGTTCCTTTTTTGCCAGTTAAATGTTGTGTATTTAAAGGGGAAACCTGTTCATGATTTTCTCATGGTATTGTAGTCAATGGTCGCCTAACATCCAGCATCCTCCCGAGTCTTGCATTGCATACACATCTGATCTTTTCACTCCTGCAAGGTGATGGGAAACTTGTGACTCACCTCTTAGTGACTTTTCCAACCATCTGCACTGATACAAAACCACTGAAGTCCATGATAAAATTTCCATTAATTTAAGCAGTTGGATTAGGCTCCATGTTAACAGTGGAAGAAAACACTGGAGACCAATCAACCTGAAATAGATTATACAATAGATAATGTAGCAGATACAGAATAGATAAGGAAGAGAATGTATTTAAATTTCTTTAATGTGCTGCTTTGCAGGTTGCTGTTGTGTACGGCTATAATACCTGAGCCTTTCACATCCAGAACTACTACTAGAATAAGAACTTGTGCTTTGTCTCACATTAGAAGAATTCTAAATATATTGAATTGCCTAAAAATATTTTTCTAGGGAACCTGTATGTGCAATATGGATTTTAACGCAAGCACTAATTTGTCTGTATCCTGCTCCTCCTTCAGAACCTCTCAGAGGGTTTGGGTTAGTCACAAGGTGCTGCACAAGTTCAGTATCTGTTGCAGTCCTTGAGAGTTCTGAGTGCTTCATATGCCTCCTTGAACAAGGGAATTGTAATGTCTGCTCCCTGGCTGCTGATGAATCTAAGAAATAATGTTTGCTTATCAACAAGAAAGTGCTGGTGGCTTGATGGATATTTTGTTGAGGGATCACTCTACTTTGCATTCAGAATACTGGCTCAAGTGGTAAAGTCTTATTGCAGAGATACTAAGTTCAGTATCAATGGAGCTTTTGTTTTTCAAGAAACACATTTTAAAAGTCTTATTTTTGTTGACTTAGATCAGTCAAGCATAGCTTTAATTAGGTTGTATTAGTACAGGGCAAGTCAGCCTTCTTCTGGCAAAGGAACAACAAAATGTCTATTTTTTCCCTCTTTGAATAGAGACATATAATGCATATTTACATCTTAATGAAGCATATGGCACCTCATGAAGCCCTTCCCCTTCCCTGGCTGTATGGGAAGCATTGCACAGAATTATGTATATGAGGTTTTATTATCATGAATTTCTGTGGTCTTGAAATTATGAGACACAGGTGATTAGTCCACATCTTGCTGTTCCTAACCTCCGCTGAAAGAAACTCCACCTCCATCAGTGTTCTTCCTTTGGTGCCTCTGCTTCTAACTGCATGCCTTCAGTCATATCTTGATGGAGCAAGATGGCTTCCACTTAGGAGTATGTTGCTGCAACTGTAGTTGTGTGGTCTGTTCCTCACTCACTCTTCAGGGTGGTTAATGAAGGTCTTCATTATCTGTTTCCTCTTCTATCCCACCCCCAACTCCTTCCTGACTCAGTTTTCTCGGAGCGGTAGTTCTCTAGTGGCACGAGGAGCTGCATGCACTTGCATGCTTGGGCATCACTGCCACAATTAAGTGGGATTTGAGGTATTGGACTAGGAAACAAAGTCCTATGCATCCATCATCTTTTTCTCCAGGTGGCCAAAGTCTTGGTAAAAAAAAACTTTCGTAAATTACTTCAGAGAGAATTCATTCAGTCTCTGCAGCTAGCTCCTGGCAGCTGGTTGCAGATTTGAGAAGGCAGTGAGTCTGCATTCCCTCATCCTGTGCTTTGTTTGGGTTTTGGTTTGTTCAATTGCTTTTTGAGAGGATGCTGTTGCCAAGACTATTTGTTTATGTTCTCTTCCTGACGTGTTTGTATTTTTATTTCTCATGAATGGCACAGTCAGAAGACTTCCTAAATGTGCCAAGCACCTCATGCCTCATCTTGTAAATGTTGACTTGGTAATAGATGATGACCTCAAATAGGACCAACTTCAATGTTTGAGTTTTGGGGGAAAATGTTTATTTACGTATGGTGTTTCTTTGCTTTAGGTTCTAGAAGGAGCATGTACCACTTCAGTACTGCCATACCATGCATCTGTGTTCCCCTCCAAGCTGGTTTCAACAGCTTTTCAGTTTTCATTCTAAAACTATGTTTTCATTATTGGCTTTGCTGTGATTCACTGGGTGGGTGAAAAAAATGCAAGTATTGCAATCTTCACATGCTTCCCAAAATATGAGTGAGGCCATAGAAGCTGAGTTACAACTTTTCAAGTGTTTAAATATAAAAAAAATGTTCTGAGGTGTGCCATTAAAACATTCAATCTGATTTCTATTTTTTTAATATATAGTTTCTGGGATAGAGTAATCACTTATGTTTCCAAGTATAAGCACAGACTGTTGTTTAAATTTGGATCACTGAAAAGCAGATGTTCATTTCCTCAAGGTTATATTTTCAAATTTACCTGGTTTGTGGGGCTGGGTTTTGGTTTTGTTGTTGCTGTCACTCAGAGATAGGCTATTTAGTGCAAATAGCAATACCTGAAAACGTAACCATGCTTGTAATCAACTGTAACTGAGGTTTATTTTTTAATGACACTTTGCTTTAATTTGTGTAGAAGTCTTCCAAGTATAGAGATCCTCAAGTTCTTCACAAGGCAGACATCACTGAAGTAAAATCAAACTTATTTTTTCCTTTTTTTTCTTTTCTTTTCTTTTTTCTTCTTTCCCCCCTTTTTTATTTTCTTTTTTTTTTAATTTTTCCTTTTCCTTTTTTCTTTTTTTTTTTTTTTTAATTTTTTTGGCATGGATGCAATGAGAGCAAGAGTGTGGGTTGTTTGGTTTTTGTTTGTTTAGGCTTTTAGTTTGCTTGTTTGTTTCCTTTTTTGTTTTGTTTTAATTTAAAGTTAATCAAATGTGTATTAACTTTCAGAATCTCTGTGGTCAGTGAGTGGATTCTCAAACCTTGGTTCTATGGAATTGGTCAGTGTGAAGAGACCTTTGGCTGCAGTCTGTGCCAACCCCTTGCCCAAATGCTGGGCTAACTGCAAAATAAGATCATGTTGCTCAGTCCAGGCTGGGGACAACAGAAAAAACTATGAGAAGATTCAGTGACTGCTGTAGATTTGGGAAGCTTAAAGCAGATCAATTTTACTACTACTATGTCACATTACTGCAAACTGTGTGTGGAGTTGCTCTGAGAGTCAGTGTTTTGGCAAAGCAGTTCAGGCTTCCTGCAGTAAACTTCAGGGAAGGAGTTGTGGTGCTTCACCTGGATTGTTGCTTATCTTTGCTCATTCATCTTTTACTGTCAGCTCTGATCTTCTGGGTGTTTTTCCCCCTGATAGGACTCATCAAAGATATGTAAGTGCAGTTGCCTGGTAGTAGTTGCTAGGAATGTATTGATTAGTGAACGGAATACTCTTCTGGGATAAACAGAAGTCTCAGCATAGGAAGCAGCACACACAGACCAAATGGGAGGATTAAAATGTATGCAGAGACTCAATGAACATGTTTGTGCATCTGAATTCCAGGATGCAGATGGAGTTGAATGAGGAACAGACTCTTGCATTGTATAGAGCAAACTCAGAAGAGTGAAGGACTGGGAAACTTCATCTTGGTATTTAATTCCTTCAGACTGTCTCTTAGTTACACACAGCAATTGTAGGACAGGGGAGCAGGATCTCAAACCTTTGGCTGGTGAACACAGGAAACGTGGAGTGCCCATGGCTTTGTCTGATCTATCCAGAAGTCCTGCTTTAGAAGAGAAAGTCCTGTGAGCCTCACCAGTGCCAGAAGCAGAAAGAATGGAGGACAAAACCAAAGTTTAAAGATGCTCCAATGTTAGTTCTAATGAATCTGTTCAGAGTAGAATGGGTATCTATGTGAAGTCATAAGAACTGTGCCCTTGAGACAAATGCCTTTGGCATATGCATGGATCTGTTGCTCCTCTGTGTGTCTATATATATCCAGTAAGTCCAGGGTGCACATTGTCTGTGCATATGAAAATTGGATTCATGCATATATAGTGAAATGTTTCTGAGATCTGTTCTCAGATCTGTTCTGTAACTCAGAGATCAGCCACAAAAACACGTGGCATGGTAGGTCTAAAACGTAATAGAAGCAGGAATGCCAACAGCCTTGAAGATCTGCAGCACTGAATGTGGTTGTGTCTGCTCTGTGAATGCAGTGGGGAAAGGTGTGCATGTTTCACAGGAAGAATGACTATTTCTGGTTATTTTGCTAAAGAGATCACTTTCACTGTTTAGTGGTTACAACCTGTCTTCTATAAACTGTACTTAGTCTTATCACAATTCTGTAGGCTGCGATTAGTTGGGCAAGGGTAGGTAGTTACAGTGGTTCCTTGCCACTATAGTGTAGGAAACATTTTAATTGATCCTATGATGGAAAGAGAGTAAAACCCACTGAGGCTTCGGCGTTTTTGCAATCACTGAAACCAGACTTACAAATCAAAGTTACGTAGAAGGAAAACCAGAAGTTGCCCTCTTCCCTCACTGCAAACTGAAACATAAAAGTGTGCAGGGTATGACCATGTTAGCAATCAGACCTAACTGTTCACAGCAATGCTGTTGCATGTTTTAATGTGAATCCCTCAGTTGTTTCCCACCTGCACTGTCTTGGCTTGATTCTCTCTGTGCTTTTGGTGTGTGCAAAGTTCCTTTTGACTATAATTCAAGTGGAAGCTTACTTGTAAATCTCATGTCCTGCTCCCTTGTGTGAACAACATCATAATGTAATTAGCCAGGATTTGTCTCATACATGTACACAATGAGAAGGCTCTGGAAATTTCAAGGACTGATGTGATTCACTTCCTAGATAAAGATCTAAATGCATACCTGCCCTCCTGTTTGTCCTCAGCTGCCAGTCTCCTGCTCCCAAATCCTGATCAGTCTATTTGCTGACATTCTTAGAATCACAGAATCAGTCAGGGTTGGAAGGGACCACAAGGACCATCCAGCTCCAAATCCCCCTGCCATGGGCAGGGATACCCTACCCTAGATCAGACTGGCCAGAGACTCATCCAGCCTGGCCTTAAACACCTCCAGGGATGGGGCCTCAAGCACCTTCCTGGGCAACCCCTTCCAGGCTCTCACCACTCCCATGCTGAAGAACTTATTCCTCACATCCAATCTGAATCTCCCCACTCCAGCTCTGCTCCATACTTCACTACTTTGGTCAAAGTCCTTTCTTTGCTTTGCCTGCCTCTCTCTGCTCTTTTTGCAGCCTCTCCTGATGATGATCCATTTTCTTTTCTCCTTTGTTTTCTTCCTCTAAAAGTTCTCCAGATATTCTCAGCATTTTGATCCCTTTCTGCTATCAGGCACACACTTTGTCAGTGGTCTAATAAGATCCAGAGCAGTAAGTGACTGTGTTCTTGAACATGTGCTGAAAGAAGGTCAGCGTTTCTGGGCAAGTGTTAAATGGTGGCAGCCATGGGACACTGAACCATCCCATCTGCTGGCAGCTGTTAGAGAGATTAGTATCAGATAAAGTTTAAAAACAGGGCAAAAAGAAAAGGTGACAAGAAGATACAAATCATAGTAGATTAGAGCAGCACAACACGTATGTCTTTCTTGGAGAGCTGTAAGAAACCTTGCTCTGGGAGCCCCACAATAAATCTGCAGCTGTTTGAAATTTTGTTCCCTTTTTCTGGGTTGATGACTGAGGAACACCCTGAGAAAATAGATTCCCTCTCAGAGTTGTTCAGGGGTTCTTGTGGCTGGCTTCCCTGCTTGCCCCTGTTGCAATACCATTGCATCCCTTTCTGACATGCCTTGCCAGCATTCCCAACCTGGCCCAGGCCAGCATACTGCTTTTCTGTATTTGCCTTCAGGCTGGGTCTGGGGAAAGGGAGAGTATGCATGTGGCTCCAGTGGAAGAACAGCACTGATCTCCAAACTGCCTGAAAACAATACTCAGCATCACTCTGACTGCAAAAATCCCTGTACCTTTTAAAGATGCTCCAGGGTTTGTGAGCTGTGGGAGAATGCTTCTGAATAACTGCTGCCTACATCAGCAGCTGCATTCCCTGACTTCACAAAGTGTCAGGGCCCAGAAGGGACCTTCAGAGCTCAGCCAGTCCAAGCTCCCTGCAGAGCAGCATCACCCAGAGCAGATCACACAGGAACACATCCAGGTGGGGTTTGAACATCTCCAGAGAAGGAGACTCCACAGCCCCCCTGGGCAGCCTGTGCCATGGCGCTGTAACCCTCACAGGGAAAAAATTCCTCCTCATATTTCCACGGAACTTCCTATGCCTCAGCTTCCACCCAGTGCCCCTTGTGCTGGCACTGGGCATCACCCAGCAGAGCCTGGCTCCAGCCTCCTGCCACTCAGCTGCACATCTTTATCCCCCTTGCTGAGGTCACCTCTCAGTCTCCTCCTCTCCCAGCAGCACAGCTCCAGCTCCCTCAGACTCTCCTCCTAACAGAGCTGTTCCATTCCCTTCAGCAGCTTTGTGGTTCTGTGCTGGACTCTCTCCAGCAGTTCCCTGAGGTCCTTCTTGAGCTGGGGGGTCCAGACCTGGACAAAAATGAAGTAAGACCAGCTTCTCTGAGGTCTTACTCATAGGCCACGACTGTCACTTGTGCCTCGTCAGCATAATGCAGCCCTTTCAAAAGAAGTGCTGTGTAGTCCCCTCCCCTCCCTGAATGCAGCAGCTTAAAAGGGAGATGCAGTAACAATATCATGAACATTCAACCCATGGATCCCATTACTGCCCCACAGACATTTGTGTGGCTTCCTACATCGCTGTCATGACCATAGGAGATTTGGTTCCTGGTTTGAATACAAGGTGCTAAGGTAGCCACGGCTGCCTTGCAGAGGTCTCCCTACTTGTGCTCACACACAGCAGCCAGCATGAAATACTGCACCATTCACTCTGCCACTGCCTTTGAGCACTGGTAGTATGCTCTGTGCTGTTCAGACCTTAAAATTGATGTGCCCGTTCAGGACATTGGAGAAAATCACTTGAGTGCTGAAGGTTTGCTGGTGAGAACAGGTGTAAGATGTGTGCCCCATGAGGCGGTGGTGATTGTGCCAAAGAGGTTCAGTGACAGTCTTGAATCGTTTTCTTTCCTCTTGAATCGGGCTGTGCAGAGATCTTGGTCTCTTGCCACCTGCTGCACGTTGAAAAGTTAAGATTGAATAGAGCAGGTGTCCTTGGGTGCTGTAGTCGTCCCTTTGCTCACTGTGAAGCTGAACATTTCGAGCTGGTTAACCACAGGTGGGTGGAGATCCTCCACAGCCATATGTGGAGTGAGAGGTGTTCCCACAGTTCTGTGGAAGTGACATGGAGACAAGGCAGAGGCTCCCCCAGGGTGTCTGTGGAGATTGAACAAAGCAGTCACACCAGCAAGAAGCCCCCAAGGCTGTTCTGCCTCTGCTGAAGTGCAGGGGAAGGAGTCCTTGTTCACACTGTGCTAGTGCAGCTGCGTGGTTTGGTCACTGCCCATCTGCGGTGCCTCGCAGTACACCAGACTCACAGGGTGGCTTAGACATCATCTGCTCCAACCTCCCCACCACGGGCAGAGGTGCCTCTCAACTGCACCTGGATGCTCAAGGCCTCATCTAGCCTGGCCTTGAACACCCCCAGGGAAGGGGCATCCACATCCTCCCTGGGCAGCCTATTCCACAGTCTCACCACCCTTGGACTGAAGAACTTCCTAAGATCCAGTCTAAACCTACTCTCCCTCAGCTTCAAACCATTCCCCCTTGTCCTGTTGCTAGACACCCTTATGAAAAGTCCCTCTGCAGCCTTCCTGTGGGGTCTCTCCAGGTATTGGAAGGCAGTTGTAAGGTCACTCCAGTCTCTTCTCCGGGCTGAACAAGCCCAGCTCCCTCAGCCTGTCCTCATAGCAGAGCTGTTCCGGTCCTTGGATCACCTTTGTGGCTGTCCTCTGGACTCACTCCAACAGCTCTGTGTCCTCCTTATGACAAGGACACCAGATCTTGGATGCAGTATTCCAGATGGGGTCTCACAAGAGCAGAGTAAAGGGCAGAGTCGCCTCTCTTGACTTGCTGGCCATGCTCCTCTCAATACAGCCTAGGGTATGATTTGCTCTCTGGGCTGCATCAGGACAGGAAGTGGAAGGGAACATGAAGGTTGGTTGGGAAGGTTGGTTGGCAGTGCTGGAAAGGGTTTCAAATGTGATTTTATTTTTTGGAGATGAAGGCACAGATGCATCAACATCATCTCAGTATGAAAGGACATTGTGGCACAGCTTAGTGGAGGTTTAGGAAGGGCTGAGTTTACCAGAACTCAGTTTTAAACCTCTGAGAGGTGGAGCTGTGCAGTATTGAATGAGATAATCCTGCATACATATAACCTGACCTAAATATATTGGAGATGGGAGGAACTTTTTGCTGTCTACCACTTCAAGCTATTAACATCTTCTCATGCACCTATTATTAGTGGAGAATAGCCACAAGCAACCTTCGCCTTGCCTGCACACTTTAAAAGCAGGGTCAGGATCCACCTGAAACCTCGGCAGTGAAGCTGTCACTTGTGGAAGCTGTGCAGCAGCAGTCACTAATTCAGCTGAAATAGCAGTGTTTGGGGCCAGCTTTGCTAGTTCTCACAGCTGCCAAAAAGTGAAAAATACAAAGTTCTGGGTGAAAATACAAACTATGGCCAAGGGCAGCTAATCTTGGAAAGCTGTGTAACTTCTCCAGTAGAACTCAGCAGTGAGTGCTGCTAGCACAGGAGTTGTTAGTCACTCAGGAGGGGTCAGATTAAATGAATGAAGCACAGTTGCCTTGGCTCTTGTTTCCTGGTGCATGACCTGTCTCTATGCTACACAGTGTAGTTTTTCACAAATCCCACTTTCACAGGTTCCATTTTCCTACTATGGAAAGCAGACCAGATTTAAGAATACATGGAGCTAAACCTTCACAGTATTGAGGCTGAAGGGATGAGAATCAGAGAGGCACAGAATAATAAGTGTTGGAAAGGCCCTCTGGAGATCATGGAGTCCAACTGCCCTACCAGAGAAGGTTCACCTGGAACAGGTCGTACAGGATGGTGTCCAGCAGGGTTTTGAATGACTCCAGAGACAGAGACTCCATCACCTCTCTGGGCAGCCTGTTCCACTACTCTACCACTCAAAGTAAAGAAATTCCTTCTCATATCTAGCTGAAACTTCCTATATTCAAGTTTGTGCCCCGATGTGTAAGCATTTTTGAGATCCTTCCTCAGGCTCAGGAGCCCTATGTCCCTCAGACTTGTTTCATAAGAGAAACTTTCCACTTCCCTAATGGTCACTGCAGCCCTTTGCTGTACTCTCCCAAGAAATACCCTGTCCTTGAACCGGGGAGCCCAGAAGTGGGTACAGTACTCTAGGTGAGGTCTTGCTAGGGCAGAACAGATGGGGAGGAGAGGCTCTCTCGACCTGATTGCCACTCTCTTCTTGATGTGTCCCAGGATGCCCTTGGCCTGCATGGCTACCAGGGCACATTGCTGGCTCGTGGTCATTCTGTTGTCCACCAGGACTCCCAGGTCTTTTTCCACAGAGCATCTTTGCAGTGGGTCAGCCCTAACCTGCACTACCTGCCACAGCATCCTTGTGGCTGAGCTGAGGCAGTGTGCTCTGGGTGAGCAGGCACTGAGGTGGATGGGAACTGGCTGAAGGGAAGCAGCCAGAGAGCTGTGCTCAATGGGATGGAGTCCAGTTGGAGGCTGTGACCAGTGAGGTCCCACAGGACTCAGAGCTGGGATCAGTTCTGTTCAATATATTCATCACTGACCTGGCTGAGGGCACAGAGAGC
>VWYK01101641.1:3076-13936 GCA_013399775.1 Semnornis frantzii
TTTTGAATATTTAATATTAATAAACTATATGTTAATATTTTAAAATATCATCTCACAGTAATTAATTACCCATCCTGTTACAAGGCCCTTCCCCAGCTTTGTTTCCCTCTTCTGGACCCACTCCAGCACCACCACATCCCCTTTGTATTGCAGTGCTCAAAACTGAACACAATAGTCAAGGTGTGGCCTCATCAGAGCCACTACAAGAGGGCAGTCATCTCCCTGCTCCTGAAAGAAGAGCTAATTTCCATTATGTGGCATTAAACACTCTATCCAGCTTTGCATGATGTGGGACTACAGTTGACTGCTCTGCTGACCAGCAGGGAGGTGGGTGTCACACAGCTGAAAGGACCCCAGCCCTTGCAAACCCAGTCTAGCTCCTACAAGGCCATTCCGAATGCTGTCACAGATATTTCCATTGTAAATGGTCCTTGAAGTCCATATGTGACATTGCTGTGGTCTCCCAGTGTTCTTTTTTTGTTGTTGTTGTTGTCCTGGCATATCTTCACAAAGATAGATTTGTGTTTTGGGAAGATGAAATGGAAATAAATTTTAAATGAAAAACGAGTACAGAAGTGGTTCCACAGAAGGAAATTAAACCAACACTGTTACATCTGGCAAGGCTCCTCCACCCTTCTCATGAGCTGCTTGTTTCTTGATTAAAGAAAACCACAAGGAACTGGATGACAGGACAGCATCCATAAAACAAAGCTGTGACCCCAGCCAGCACCCTTCACTCATCTGGGAAAAATGTTGATTGGAGGTTATTTGGAGATTTAGATGCTGCCTTGGAGTTTTAATGGTGCTGACACTGCAAACTAGCCCAGGGGGCTACTCAGCAGCTGCTTGCAAGGGTCCTGGGTTTGCACTGAGTGGTGATCTCTTCCTAGTGAGTCTATCTATGAACAGCTTTAAGTTTGAGGAGGGCAGTTTTAGGCTGGATATTAGGAAGAAATGCATTACAGTGAGGGTGGTGAGACACTGGAACAGGTTGCCCGAGGAGGTGGTGGATGCTCCCTCCCTGGAGGTGTTCAGGGCCAGGGTGTATGAGGCCTGGAGAAGTCTGGTCTGGTAGATGATACCTCTGCCTGTGATGAAGGGGTTGGAACTAGAACATTTTAAGGTCCCTTCCAACTCAAACCATTCTATTTGATCTATGAATCTCTGAACCTATTCCATGCTGCAGCCTGTCCTGCAGGCTAAATCTAATGCCAAAGCAAATGACTCACATGAAAAGAAGGCAGCTACAGGTTTGCGATGACCACCTCATTTTGTCTTGAACTCATAAAACTCTTCTAAATGAACAGATAGGAATACAATAATCTGGGTTTGGAAGACAACAAGGATGTCAGGAACTGCATGTTCAGTTCCTCACTACCCTAAGGACCTTTGGCTCATCTGTAAATCCTCTGAGCAGGCTCTGGCGACTTTTCACACTCTTACAGCAGCATTATACAAGCCTAATGCCCAGCAGCTCCAACTGTAGTTATCACAAAAAGCAAGAAGACACATTCCTACAGACTTTGAGCATAGGATGTTCCCAGACTCAGTCAGACTTACATGAAGTGCTTGCTCTCTGATCTGGGTGCTAAACCAATCAGCACAACTCCAGGCTGGGTGGGGAATGGTTGAGAGCAGCCCTGAGGAAAAGGACCTGGGGGTCTGGGGTGATGAAAAGCTCAACATGAGCCTGCAGTGTGAGTGCAGCCCAGACAGCAACTGTGTGCTGGGCTGCATAAGAGGAGCGTGGCCAGCAGGGCAAGGGAGGGGATTCTGCCCCTTTGCTCTGCTCTCCTCAGACCCCACCTGCAGTCCTGTGTGCAGTTCTGGAGCCCCCAGCACAGGAAGGACATGGAAGTGTTGGAGTGGGTCCAGAGGAGGCCATGAAGATGCTGAGAGGGCTGCAGCAGCTCTGCTATGAGGACAGGCTGAGAGAGTTGGGGCTCTGCAGCCTGCAGAAGAGAAGNATCATTCTGTGTGTGCCCACAGAGCAGTGGTGACCTAGTCATGGAGGCAGTAACTCCACCAAAGCGCACTAAGCCTCTGAGCTCTGAGCCTCTTCCTGCATTAATCTACCAAAAGGACTCAACCTTTCCAATATATTTAACGCAAACCTTACCTGCATGGAGATACTTGGATCAAAACCTCAAACCACTTATTTTCTAGACATTAAATTTCAGTATAAAATTGCTACCCCCCATTGGGATAACAACCCAATTGCCCACAACAGCTGAGCAGCTTGTGTTAATGCTGCTGGCACGCCTTCCTGCCAGGCTACACCTCATCATTGCCTGCTGAGCTGCAGCACCACTACAAAAGCAGGGATTAGCAGAGCTGTTGTAGGTCATAGGTATGTTCAGCTGGCAGTTTGCTGAGAGCAGAAGTCATAAAATGAGCCATTGTGAGAGCATTTGAAAGAGGAGGTGCTTGTACTGGGGTAGTTCTCCAGCAGTGGATTTAACACCATCTAGGTGGTCTTTTGACTTGGGTACATTTTGTCCCAGGCATTGCTCCCAGCCCTGTCACTGGCTTCATCTCTTGCCTTGGCAAAGGACAGATGCAGCCACAGAATCATAGAATTGTTTAGATTGGGTCGTTAAGATCATTGTGTCCAACCACAGTCCCAGCACTGCCAAGTCCACCAATTTCAGGGCACTTCTGTGTCACAATACAATGAAATGTGGTTGCCTGAGAGGTTCCTGTCTAGTTTAACCTCTCCAGGCTCTTCACAGCCAAAGAGGGATGGTAGCACTCCTTGAGAACAGTGCATCTCACCTGCGCCAGACATCTGCCTGCCATTGGCAGGGAAGGTTCCTGTCTAGTTTAACCTCTCCAGGCTCTTCACAGCCAAAGAGGGATGGTAGCACTCCTTGAGAACAGTGCATCTCACCTGCGCCAGACATCTGCCTGCCATTGGCAGGAACTCCAGGGATTCCTCCAGAAGCAGCGTGGATTAGACATGACTCATGGAGTGATTAAGGTACCCAGACATGTCTAGTGACTCAGCTCCTAATTGACCTTAGTGGTCACACATCCTTTTAGCAGCCTATCTGGTAAAAGCCAACGTGAAGGTCATTCAGTAAACGAAGAAGGATTCCTTTTAAGGATGGTTACTGCCTTGGATGCTTCCCTATAGATTTCCTTGTTTGGGATGATGCAGTGACAACGTAAAACATCTTTGAAACAAAGCCTGACTCATTTAGCTGTACAAACGTGAGGATCAGAGGCAGAGGGCTGCACCAGAGTGGTTTCTTACTCTGCTCTAGCACCTCCTTTGAGCTTAGGCATGGTCATACTGCTTGTGTTATCCTGCTTCTCATGGTCACAATTCATGTGCCTTCGTGCTCTCTTTGTGACTGTTGGAACAACAGCTGCCTTATTTAAATCTGTTTTCCAATCAGACAGTTTCTCGCTTTCCCTAACAAG
The DNA here is from genome assembly GCA_013399775.1 of Semnornis frantzii. NCBI lineage: Eukaryota > Metazoa > Chordata > Aves > Piciformes > Ramphastidae > Semnornis > Semnornis frantzii. Next base: position 6,503 of record VWYK01101641.1, read on the forward strand.
GCAGACTCTTCCCTACTATAAATTAAGAGCCATCAGAGAGGAAACCCTAAGTAACTTGGTCCTACCTTAGAATCATAGAATTGTTTCAGCTGGAAAAGACCTGAGACCGTCAAGTCCAACTGTTGACCTAAAACCATCATGGCCATAAAACCATGTCTCAAAGTGCCACATCTACAAGTTTCTTTAGCACCTTCCAGGGACACAGAATGACAGAAACATGCAGGTTGGTAAAGCCCCTCAGGAACACCAAGCCCAACCTAGAACCCTGCTCTACAAGATTCACCTTAAACCATATATCCTTAAGCACCACATCCAAACCACCTTTAAACACAGCCAGGGTTGGTGACTCCACCACCTCCCTGGGCAGCTCATTCCAGTCCCTGACCACTCTCTGTGAAAAACTTTTTCCTAATGTCCAATCTAAACCTCCCCAGCCTCTGCCTGAGGCCATTCCCCCTTGTTCTGTCTCAAACTACCTGTGAGAAGAGACCAGCAGCAGCCTCACCACAATGTCCCTTCAGATAGCTGTAGACAGCAATGAGCTCTGCCCTCAGCCTCCTCTTTTTCAAACTAACCATCTCCAGCTCTCTCAGTCACGCATAAGATTTATTCTCTAGGCCCTCCCTTCCTGGGCAACCTCTTCCAGTGCCTTACCACCTTCTCAGTAGAGACATTTTTCCTAATATCCAACTTAAACCTCCCCTGGTGCAGTTTGAGGCCATTTCCTCTTGCTGTATCTTGGCACTAGAGAGAAGAAACTGAACCCCACCTTGCCACGATGTCCTTGCAGCAAGCAACATCACTGTCAGCAAGTAAAACATCACACACTGGTCTTGAAGATGTTACAAATATTTTCTCCTTTTAAAAATTATTATTAACTCTGGACTCAAACCACCAATGTCTCCAATCTGACAGAAGTCCATATAGGCAACAGTTCAGCTGGGTCTTTGCCAAGAGACAACTAATTTTACAGGTCATCAAAAAAAGAACACTTTTCACTCCCAAAAAGAGTTTTAATCCTGTTCCTAACACACATACATTAACACTCAGAAGTGATTAGAGTGGCACAATGTGAAGTAATCAAGTTTAAGCAGTGTGCATAACACTCAGCAATTTCTGCCCAAGGCAGAACAAGCCATCAACAGATTTGTTAGCAAGGGCTGCCCTTCTGAGAGTAGCAATGGATTTGCTGTTGACAAAAATAATTCCTCTCTTCCCATAGCATTTGCCCCATATATTCCCCTGGAACACCAAGAGAGAGAAGACAATAAAAGAAGCTGCCTTCATAACCTTTCGTGCACAGCTTATGGTTTGTGTGAGGCCCTCTGGGCTTTTTTTTTGCTTGGCTTTTTGACTCATCTGAGCTAATTCACTTTGGGTTGAATCCAGCAGACTTTAGCGAGGCAAAGATTTATTGCCTCCAAATGACCAAATCTTGAAAGAATCCTCAGTCCTCCCAGTAAGTAAACCATCAATTCAATCAGGCTACATCTCTGCTAATAAATTAAATGTGCTTGGGATCTTTATCTCAGTTTTTTGGCCAGCTGGCATAGGATGACCCATGCCCATACTGCTTCACTCTCTCAACTTGCAAAAACCAAAAAGCTTGTGTGCAAATTGCCTACAGGAAGGGTTGACCCATCCTGACTTCTACACCATGCCCTGGGACTATTGCCAGCCACAGGCCAAAAGCATGCCAGAGGTATCTGCATGGTATCAGAGACTGACCTCCTGCACCGTGGAGCACAACTCCAAACTGTTGAACACTAGCACAAACACAGCCTCAGAGTCCAAATTGGGTCAAAATTGGTTGCTAAATTTGCATGGTCAAATTGAGGGAAATCGACCTAATAATTGGTCTCATAAATCAGGGGAACTGTCATTGAATTCAAACCCAAAGAGTGAGCCAAGGCTTCCAAGTTTAGCAAAATAATGACACTGGTTTGTTAATCTTGGAAGCTTGAACTTGCCAAGTCTTCCAGTGACAATGCCTTCTTGATGCAGTGGCTGAGAAGACCTGACCAACTCTTACCTACTCCACCAGGTCACTGCATTTCTTCACCCAGTTCCTCAGAGATAAGAGTGACAGGAAGCAGAGAAGGATAAACTGACACTGACTACTGACAAAATGTTGTGGAGTAATCCAGCTGATTCAATATGCTCAGTGGAGAACATATTGCTGCCCCTGAGCAGCAGCAAGGGAGAGCTGGGCTTTGGCTGCCTTGGCACGGCTCAGGCACCGTGGCACAGTGCCTTGCTCTGTTTGCCTCCTCTTGGGCACAGCTCTTGCCTCAGGAACGACTAATGCCACATTCAATTTCCTTAATGTGATTTTGCATTGTTTATACTGCAGTGGAGGTTTATATTTGACTCTGAGCAGGGAGAGCCTGTTCTGTAGGGATGAGAAGGACAGACAAGGCCAAGGAGGGTCTTGGGCTCACCACCAACCACCACCTTCTTACTGGTGGCTCAAAAGTCATCCTCTCTGAAGGGCACCACGGTCCTGTTCAAGAGGGCACATCTAACTGAAGTTAATCATTCCAAAGTATTTACTGCTTGCTTCAGTGTCTGCTCCCTCCAGAGATCTCGCAACAAAGCCAAGGGGAGAGTTTAACATGGACCCCAAGCTGCGCTTTGCACCATGTTTATAGCCTCTGTTTAGCACTGTTCCTCTGGTGCTCATTGTGCCTGCTTAGCCTTTCTCTTCTCCAGGCCAAGCCATATGTTACAGGATGTCTCAAAATCCCTGAAGATATTTCTTCCTATTGCTTGAAGTACTTAAAATAACCCATTAAATATCTTCTATTGTCCATGTGATGAGGGAGTATTGTATCATTTGTGATTCACATTCAGGGAAAGAGAGGCGGGGAGCACTTAAACACCCCAGGAAAAGACTAAAATTAAATGGAGGAATAAAAAGCCCCAAACCATCCTGTAGCCCACAGTTTATATTTCCACAGAGTTCAGGATGACACCAAAGCGAAACCACTTGATCAAAGAAAAATTTCCAGACTCTTGCAGAGCCACTTGGGTTTTTCTTGGGTGTTGAGTTGCTTCCCAATTGCTGAAGACATTTAACCTGCAAGCAGCGCTACAGAAACCTCAACAGAGGAGCTGGAAGTTGCGTGCAGGAGCATTGATCACCTAGCCATGGCTTCATATGTGCTCCTGCCCTCTCATGTGGGTACATGCCCTATGCGTGGCACAGTTGTGCCACCCTGCAGGGCCTGTGAAGGCCAACTGAACAGGTCTCTTTGGGACAGAGATGATTTTTTCCTGTGTTTGCTGTATGTGCTCTACCTTCTGGTCTGCAGCATAAGTGAAATGGAAGCACAGGGGGAGTTCACCTCCTTCACTGGGCCCATTGGAAGGGACTTACTGCCGGGACATGGCCACTGCTCCGTTGTGATTTGGCCAAGGCACAGCAAACAGAGGCAGGGAAGAGGTCACATCACATTTGTGATAACGAGGGTCCCACTATCCCAGTCTGCCCAAGCTGATGTGCTGGTTTTACCCTGTGCTCCAGCACTCAGCCCTGCAAGCAAACGCTGCTCCAGGGCTGGGGACACGAAGAGCAGCAATTAATTCCTCAGCCCCAGGCACCACCACAGGGTTACACAACTGCAACTTCAGCATTAAAACTAGAGACTAATCTACACCTAGCTCTTAAAAACTTAATAAAAAACTAAAGCCATTATGTAGCAGCAGATTGGGCTGGGAAAGCCATGAGTAATAATGTCTGACCCCATGCTGATGCTGTTAGATATGAGAAAATGACTTTTTCTCTCCTCCTTTGCCTACTTTAAAGTTCTTTGGAATTCTTCACCCCTGTCACAGAGACTCAGACTTACATTACCAATCTCCAGAAGAGCCTTCTCACTGCACAGCATGGCATTGGAGCACTGCACCACAGTCCTGCTTGTGTACAGAGTTGGCAAGAGGTTGCTAGAGGCTGGTCCTCCCAGGTGCTGGCAGAGCTGTGGTCAGGGCTGGTCTTGTTTACAGGGCCCAAGACAGTCTACACTGACATCAATCATGTCTTTTACAATGTAAAATGGAAAAGGAAAAATAAAGAAATTAAATAATTGCAGCAGAAGGCAGGAAGAACAGGATAGAAGGGGAAATAAATCTACTGTAACTCCAGGGCCAAAGAGTGAGGCAGGGAAATATTCCATCCTAATGGCTCAGAAGGAAGGTGTCAACTGCTTCTGAGAACAAAACTGTGACTATCACTAAATTCATATTATTATTGTTTCAGAATGTTAACTCAGTGCCCAAGAAGCATCTGACATAAATCCGATGGACTGCAAAGGGAGTCATTAGGACAGCAATGGATTTTGGATAATGCCTTCTACCATCTGCCAGTCCTGCAGAGCTTTCCAGCCCTTGGATGTCACTGCCATCAGGAGAAGGGGCAATGGGTGGAAGCTGAGGCATAGGAAGTTTCATTTAAACATGAGGAGGAATTTTTTCCCTGTGAGGGGGACAGAACACTGGAACAGGCTGCCCAGGGGGGGTTGTGGAGATTCCCTCTCTGGAGAAATTCAAAGCCCACCTAGATGTGTTCCTGTGTGATCTGGTCTAGGTGATCCTGCTCTGGCAGGGGGGTTGGACTGGATGAGCTTTTGAGGTCCCTTCCAGCCCCTGACATTGTATGATTCTGTGAGTTAATTAGAAGGTGTTGGGTGATAGGTTGGACTCAATGATCTCAAAGGTCTCTTCCAACCTGATTGATTCTGTGGTTAGACAAGACAGACCAACCTACCTTTTCCTTATGTTTTCAGCATGCTCAATGAAGAAAGCAACTGCAGGGAGACCCTGTGGATAAGTGATGGATTAGCAGCTTAGCAAGACTTCCAGAAGAAGTTCTGTATCATTCTCTTTTCCTCTGGAGAACTGTAATGCACAAGCTGATCACCCACATCTCCCCACTGTTAAGCTCTGACCGAGCTGGGTTTGGCTTGCTCCTCATTTGCCTTGACCTTACAGGGTAACTCCCTACAAGGTTTCACAGCAGGCTCTGCAGTCAGACTCAGAGCTGCCAGTCTCTCCCCAAACAACCCATGATAGGCCAGTGCAACCCAAGGGATGGTCCTCACCGCATGATCACCTGAGGTCATTGCCCATTTGTCTGCAAGCAAGGTGGAGCCCCAGCAGCGTCAGGCTCCAGGGCCACAGTCAGAGCCTTGGGACAGAGTTAATCTTCTTCTCAGTAGCTGGTATGGGGCTTTGTTCTGGGTCTGTGCTGAGAACAGTGTTGATAACACAGAGATGTTCTTGTTGCTGCTGAGCAGTCCCTACATGGAGGCAGAGCCTTTCCTGCTCATCATCCCACCCCACCAGCAAGCTGGATAGGGATGCACAAGAAGCTGGGAGAGAACACAGCCAAGGCAGCTGACCTCAACTGACCAAAGGGATGTGCTAAATCATATAATGTCACACTCAGCACATAAAGCTGGGGAAGAAGGAAGAAGAGAGAAGACATTCTAAGTGATGACATTTGCCTTCCCAAATCACTGCTACGTGTGATGGAGCCCTGCTTTCCTGGAGATGGCAGAACACCTTCCTGCCTGTGGGAAGCACTGAATTAACTCCTTGTTCTGCTTTGCTTGCTGACATGGCCTTTGCTTTACCTATTAAACTGTCTTTATCTCAACCCACATGTTTTTTTCTCTTTTACCCTTCTAATTCTCTCCCTCATCCCCTGGGGTGGGAAGTGAGCGAGTGGCTGTGTGCGGTTGAGTTGCCAGCTGGGGTGAAACAATGACAGCATGAGACAGGAGCCCAATGATCACTTTGTAATACAGAAATGTTTCATCTGGAAAAAAAACAGCTGGCAAAAATCACAGAGGAAGGTGAGCTTTAAAATCATGGCAAGAAAAAGCAACATGAAGCTGTTAGTGCATAACTCAGAACCTGAGAAGGAAACAAAGCCCATCCCAGCCCTCTGCTATTATGCACTGCAAATAAATTGGTTCTGCAAGAGAAAAAGGTTTTTCTTCAGCCAAAAGAAAAAGAGAGTGGGGACTAATCAAATTCTGTGTTCCTCAGCAACACAAGGCTAATATCTCCCACTCCAATGCCATTTCAATCATTTGAAATGAAAAGTTAAACCTTTAGCATGTATCTTGCTTTTCTTGTAAACGTTCTAAAGACCAAAGGGTCTCATTATGTTGGTTTCATCCCACAAGTTCAGCTCCAAAAGCCTCTTGGAAGCAATGAGTAAAAGGTTAATCATAAAGGTGGGGAATTATAAAGATGCTGGAACAGACCTGAAGGTCTAGGTCAGGGCAGAGTCTGGTCTGGAGCTCAGAAATGTTGTGCAGCCCCAGAACAAACCATCAGATGTTTGCTCCTCGCTGATATTGATGCAGCAAAAGGGCTGGTTGCTTTTTGCTGTTGGGGCAAGAGTGGTGCCCCCTGGAGCTGCAGACTGCAGCATGTATTCAGCTTGGGGAAAAGCAAGCAGAGATTTTGAAGTGCCACTTCAAGTCACTAAGCAATGTGATCACTAAAGAAACCCAAATCCACAGTTTCTTTCTTTTTTTTTTTACTTCCAGTCTGTACTTCTTGCTTCTCTGGCCTTCATTTCTGCACATTGTTTGGCTGAACCTTACTCTGTCTGGGCCACATGGCTCCCATGGATCAGCCTCCCAGGGAGAAGTGAGGTGGTGAGAGAGTAACTTGCATTCAGATCTGGGTCAAGATTTTGCATATCCAAAAGCTTTGGGAGATTTCACACATTTTTAGGGTGTCCCTTGCATGTGCTGTTCAGATCTACCCTCCCCTTAGCCCATCCATTGGGTGCTCAGGTGGGAGGTCAGGACAGCATTCACTAAAGAAAAGAATTCATTAAAGGAAGTCATTACAGAAAAGAAAAGGTTCATTAAGAAACTGAAATAGTCTAGGAATGTTCAAGCTGAAAAGGGAAATAAAACCAAACTAACTCTGTTCTTCCACCCATAAGCAATTTGCCACTGACCAGGTATGTTTGTTTGGGTTTTTCAATGGTAAGAAGACATTTATAGACTCAAGTTTTACATGCTCTGCCTAAAATTGGTGTTGTTTTGGGTTTTTTTGTTTGGTTTTTTCTTTTTTTTTCCCCAGCTCTTCCTTGTAATGGGTGACCTCCTTCTTACCAGGGAAACAAAGGTGTGATGGACAGAAGCACTGCAGATTTACCAGGCAAGTGAAATCATCACAGAAAATAGTCTTATACACTCTAGACTTTGCTTTGAAAGCATCACAGATGTGCTCATTTACAGCATGAAAACCAAATGAGCTTTAAAGAAGAAAATCTACACCTTTGACTAGTTATGCCTTTTTTAAAGTGAAAAAAAAATCAACCCTTAATGGTGCTAGACCAGCTCTGAGGGGGCTCTGGTCTGGCTGTAATGAAGCAGTTTTTCCTACTCTCTTATGAGGAGAGGCTGA
>VWYK01101642.1:0-16396 GCA_013399775.1 Semnornis frantzii
AGCATTGATGTAAATCAGTCCAGCGACAACGAGTCATTGAGTCCTCAACTCCTCCACATCTGTGGTCAAGGGAGGAATTAGGGGTGTGTACATGCACCTCATGGATCATAGCCAGAATTTCTGAAAGACCTAATGAAGGTTTTGTGAAGTCTTTTCTTACATGATCTGGAATTTGGAAACATTAAGTTCTATTCCTTTGTGAGGTACATTGCTAGGTACACCAAGGCAATCCCAAAAAGGAAACGTGGGCAGGTGAAGATGAAGAGCAGAGCTGGTTCTCTGCCAACGGAGAAATCTACAGCAGATGAAGGGATGGATCTATGACACACAACTCCAGACATTATAGTTTTATAAGGGTTCCTAATTTAGATTTCATCCCTTTACCTTATCTCTAATACTACTACTGCTGCTAGTACCACGAGTACTACAACAAGAGCAACTGCTGCTACTACTACTACTAGATAACTGCTATTATGGCAGTTTAAATACAGAATTTCTGTTCTCTGCTTCTCATGGTGTTAGGGCCAAAGGGAACAGGCTGTTTACAAGTCATAGCAGATCCCCTCTGACTGTATGACTGTATTGCTTTTAAACAGTTCTGTCCTAGAAGTTCAGTGCAAGACATCTGGGACAAGAGTACAGCTAAATCCAAGCTTTTGAGGAAAGAGTTATTGCAGAGAAAACACACACAGTAAGAGGGCCAAGAATATAGGTGGTGTTTGACAGCAAGACATACTCTCTGAGACAAAGTGCTTGCAATTTGTCTGCTATATTCAGTGTCTGAGTTCCTCCTGCCTCTGAATTAGCAATTAAAAGTCACTTTTCATAACAAATTTTCTAGAGGCTGCGTGACAGCAAATGTCACATGCTTGTGGCTAGCCTAATAAGCAAAATGCTAAAATAAATATTCTAGGTGACTGGCACTGGTTTTTGGACTTGATAGGCTCCTTTCTGATGTTAGCACGCTCTAAGTCTGTCTAATTGGACAATAACTCACCCTGCCTGCCTGCTACTGTCCTCACTTTTGGCAGCCATTAAGTCTGCCTTTGGATTGGAGCTATGCTTTTCCTCAGCAGATGCCCAGTGGGGCTGACAGAGTCATAAACGTGAAGCAAAGGTCTTCTGAGACAAAATTGCATGTTATGGCCGCACATCCTCATCACAGATGTGCTCAGTGTCATTTTCTAGCGAGCTGCCATCTTCTGGGACACTAAATAATACTTTTGTTTGGCTTATCCGTGTCTCTGTACATCTGCAAATCCTCCATGACTCTGACATCCGCTTCTACTCAAAGCCAGTAATCTTGTTTTCAGTTAAATGAAATGTCAGCAGGTGTCAACTCATGCTTCACTGGTGCAATCTTCTAATTTTGCTGAGCTAAATACAGACTGCTGTCTCATTCCACTGCCACCTTGATAGGCACTTTATTATTTTGACACCGTTCTCCACCAGGCTATTGGGAAAGGGGATAGCAAACTAGAGGTCCCACGCCTAAACCTGTATTTCACAGCAAATGCTTCTTAAACGGTGCCCCACAGAGTAACGTTACAGACAGCCATCATTACTGTGTCTGAGATGTCAGATCTGATGTGCATGCTCATCTGTTTAACTGCAGTTGCTTTTTTCCTAAGACTGTACTGAAGGAGCTGAGAGAGGAGTCTAAAGCAAATGCAGATACACTGGCATTTGTTGGAACCAAATCTCTCTGTCAGGCACAGGGTTTTTCTATGTCAGCAGTGTGGATTAGCTTTATGAATTTGGCCTTCATTTTGGCATCTGCAGTAGGCCTTGACAGCTTCTTCAATATTCCTGGTCGCCTGTGCCTTTGGTATAAATTGTTTCTTGCTTGCATCTTCATTTTTTTCCATTCTCAAAAGCCTGTTTGGTACCATTATGACGTTTTCAAGCAGTCTTAGGAATCATTGTCATTTAAGCACAAGTTCCTCTTCCCTCCAGAGGAAGTGAGAGCTTCCTATTGACTGTGTGGGCTGGAAAATTGCTCATGTCCTCTGTGCTAATAACCTAAATTGCTTTCTGCAGGATATGTAGCCAGAAGTGTACCTTCAGCAACCACTACATTTCTTTGGGATAAAACCAGATAAGAATTTTAAATTCTACTGATTTTCTCACTCTGAACTTGTCCTGACACAGTGCTGCCAGATGCCTTGAGGAAGTCTGTCTGAAATCCTTACATCTCTTCCAGATTTCTGTCTATTTTGCAAATCGTGTTTGCAAGTAGAAAAGAAAGCCACAACGATGATGACAACAAAAGCCACCCTCTGTTTTGAAGTGGTGGCTGTGAGGCGGTGTTTGGCGATGGTAGGAGGTGGAACCCTAAGGCTAGACTCAAGCCAAGTCCTGATCCTCAGTCTGAGTGTATTAAAATTCATTTGACACAGCAGTCCTGGTATTTAAGCCAGTGGCCTCCACTTTTGATCTTAATGTTGTGTGCTGATTACTTCCTGAAGGTGCCTAACAGCAGCTTCCTCTTGTGCTTGCCATCATGGTATTTGAAATGAAATGTGATTCCTTTCTTTCCGCTTTTTAAAGCTAACATCTCATCTCCCAAGGGCAATCTTTGTTAAGGCTGGACAAAAAACAGCAGGCACAAACTTAGCATTCACAAAAGCCTCCACCCAGCAAAGTGGCCATTCTAGTTGTGAGACACTAGTAAAGTTCAAAGCTTTTAGCACCTTTGGAATCAGAGTTTTGAATCTCTCAGAGCTGCTAAGAGATGGGTTCATGTTATTTTATGTTTTTCTCAGACCAAAATGTGACTCACGCAGCCACTGATACTCTCTGTGGCAGCATTCCAGGGCAGGCAGGATTCTGGCCTAAACTGAAAACATCAGAAACAAACCCCAAAAATACTTCAAATGTATTTGAACTGTTTCTTGCTGTAAGTACATAACAATCCTTCTGCTACTGGACAGTGCAAAAGTTCTCTTTGAACATTTTGGCTTTGAGGAGTTTGTACACGAGCGGTGACTGACAGGGATCCCTAGTGGAATTTTTTATTGTGACTAACATGAGAAAGGAAGAGGGCTTGAAGTTCCTGCTGCAAAGCAGTTAAAGAGACTCACTGAACTTTTTCCAAGGGGCACAGTTCTGTACTGTATTTGGCCTAGGAGTGAATACGAAGACAGGGTAAATGGGCAGGCATCCTTTCTTTCTTCCAAAGAGTGCTACAGGAGGCACAACAGAAGGTGTTGCTCATCTGATCTCATGCTCCCCGGGCTGCTGAGATGCTCTGTTTGCAAGTGGTTGGTTTCACTGCTGAAGGTCAGTATTGCCTGCTTTGTGACCCTAGCCACAATAAAAGCTTAGCTACCACACGGTGCTGTTGCAAGAAAAGAAAAAAAAAATTAGAACCTGCAGCACTTGGGAATCTGCATTTTGGCAGGTTACACATTGCTCTGGAGAGCACTGTTAAAACTTCAAAAATAAGGCCAAAAAGTGATGAAGGAACCACTAAGAGACCTACTGTATTGGATCGTTATGCACATCATAAACATCTCTCGACACTTTTGCTCATCTGAGTTATTTGTAGCTAATATATCCCAGAAGAATAGGACAAGACAGCTTGCAGCAGCTTCCCTAATGAGTCCTTAGCTTTCCTGCCAAGGGTAGGCCAGCTGATAACATGCACAACTAGGCTTTGAGAGGAACACTGGCCTTCCATTTAGCTCTGAAGTCTGCTTTTTCCAGTTCAGATTTGAAGATTTGTTGAATTTCTTTTCAGTTGTATTATCTGGTCTAATAGATGTTACCTCAATCTACAAGCTTGATCTCCCCTACATCCTTTAGACTAGCAGAACTATGGCAAAGCAACTTTGGAGGAGAAAAAGCATCTATAATTTTAACAATTTACAGTCCTTATTCTGTTCCCATTAAAGAGTCTGTGTCATTTCACTCACGAGATTCTAAAATTAATTAAACACCTGTGTTCAAACGTAGATTCTCCCTTGCTCAACAGTGCTTGATGTAAGTATACCTAATATCTAAGTAGGTTATAAGCTGATTTTAACAAGTAATAAATGGTTCTTTCCACAAGTATTTGAGTGGAACATTCGTTCAGATTTCTGACATTCTCTATCTTTATTCACATGTGAATTCACTGACAGTTACTCAAACGAGTAAGAATTTGCCACTTGAATAAGAGCTGTAAAATTAAGCTTAGCTGTTCTCTTCCTTGTGTATTTTGTGAACTGCTAATTTATCTTTCAAAAGACCATTCTGAAGAACAAGCTACTTGTGTCCCTTTTAACACCACTACTCTCATATACTCCTGAGAGATCCATCTGGATGCTCATACCTTGGAGGCTCCCAGGTGACCTTCCTGTGGCCTTCCAGTATCTGAAGGAGGCCTACAAAAAAGCTGGGGAGGGACTTTTTAGGCTCTCAGGTAGTAACAGGACTAGGGGGAATGGAGCAAAGCTAGAGGTGAGGAGGAAGTTCTTTCAGCATGAGAGTGGTGAGAGAGCCTGGCATGAGTGGCCCAGGGAGGTGGTTGAGGCCCCATCCCTGGAGGTGTTTAAGGCCAGGCTGGATGAGGCTGTGGGCAGCCTGATCTAGGGTAGGGTGTCCCTGCCCATGGCAGGGGGGTTAGAACTGGATGAGAACTTAGGGTCTCTTCCAACTCTGACTGATTCTATGATCCTAACTATTAAGAATGACATTTTGGTCACCTAGCTGTTGAAATGAATAACCAGGTAGGCTATTGAATTGTTTAGGATCAGGTCTTGTAGTTTTATGACTCTGGAGATGTGTTTATCTCTGTCGTGCAAGACTTATTCCAAAGTTCTAGCTGGTGAATAATCTATGATAAATCAGTAGAAATAATAAGAGTGTGCTAGCTCATTTAATACACTGTTTCCTCTGTTTGTCTTGCTGATGGAAAATTGTAAAGGAAGATTCCACCTTCTGAATTAATCCACAAGGTTTGGTCATAGGTCTGCCCTAAGCAGTGTAACTTAGGACAGGTTTATGTAAAAAGTGAAACACACAGAAATATTTTACCTTTGTATTAAAGTAACTACTGTCACAACAGGGGGCTTAACCAACAGGGTCATATCTTCAGATAATCAGCTCACAAAAGTGCTGTTTTGCATGACACCTCGATGAATTTCTCCCCCAGGGAAAAGAGTCAGTTGCCTTTGGATGAGTAAACTACAGTGATTGTGCTGCTAATGGAACTGAGCATCTCCTCCAGCTTCTTCCTATCCTCAAATATCAAACAATTCAAAACACTATGGCAAAAGTCTGGTTGAGGTATGCAACAGGCAGCTCCTGTTATGACTCCTCTCTCTTATTCCCTTCCTGGCCATCCCAAAAGTGTTGGTTTTTAAATCATCTCTTTTACTTGGTGTATTCAAGAGATTGTTGTGTCTATGAAGAAGGCAGTGTCATTTAAATCTGTGTCTTGCTTTGCTGTTGGGATACACTCAGGACTGCTTGGAGAGCACAGGCTACGACTCTCTACCTTGTAAGCTAGTTCTCCATGTAATCCCTCCACAGTACTAGCCCAAGCTGTACATACATACAAGCATCAGTGTCACTTGCCAAAGATTATGAGTAATGAACCAACCATCCAGTAGCTCTTTCCCTGTAGTCACACTGTGACAATCATGACCCTTTGCATGCCATTTCTTTTTGTGTTCAAATTATCCCAGGCTTAAACTGATAACAGTGTGGCCATTTCTACTGATTGTTCACCATATGCTGAGTTTAGAAGCAGTGAGGCTTTCCTGAGGGATTAAATAAATACAACGTGTTTAGAGGATGCAAGGTTAAGCCAACATAAAAGCTGACCTCTCTGGTATAACAGCAGCCTGTTAGCAAAGACAGTTTCTAGAAGCACTGCTTCTTTCCTGAGCTAAGTAACTTCAGATATGAATGCATTTAAAATGAAATGCACAAAGGCCAGCTGAAAAACAAACAAACAAACAAAAAAAAAATATTTAAATTTCAGAGCCTCTATGCTTTTTCTTTTTTGAGAAACAACCCCCCCAGTGATGTATTTACACCTGCAGATGAAAATAGATCTGATTTGACCACCAAACACCATGTGCTTTGGCTGGATAAAACCGATCTGCTGTCATGTGAATTCCCTGAGATGGGTTTGCACTGGCTTTCAGAAATGCATGGCTTCAAAAACATTTGGGCATGCTTTTTCTTTTTCAAGTTCCATTTTTTCACAGCTTTATGTTGGATAATAGCAAGCTGCACAGACCCAGAAGCTGATACGACACCAAGAGGCAGAATTCCCCTTAGCTGAGAATCAACAATGGAGGAAATTATTTGCATTGGTGAGCTAGTCTATGAAACACCAGCTTGAAACAAAAGGAGAGGACCTGAATTCACTTGCAAGGTCCTGTCCTTTGAGCTTGTTTAGGCAAATTGATTTTGTGTAATGAAATTTTCACTGCTTCTGGAAATAAGGAGAACAGTACATTTGAAAAGGCATTTCCCACATGAGAATGACTTCATTCTTAGTTACAGACTATACCCATGAAATTCGTTACCAGCTAAGTAAACATCAGCCACAGCATTTTAAAGGACTTATTGATAAGTAATGTAACAAATCTTTAGAAAGATCATTTCATCTGAGGTCACTAAGATTTAAGAGGGGAGGCAATGAAGAATTATTTGTTGGGATTTTTTTGTTTTGTTTTCATCTTGAAATTTTAAATCATATTATTTACTATATATGTAATATTTACAGATGTGCAGCAAACAGTAATGGAGTTGATTTTTTTCAGTGGTGCTATGATGTCAGTGTTAATTTTTACCTACTTAAGTATATATAAAGTATTCGACACCATATAGAAGTAGGCACAGGAGAAAATAGACAGGAGTGTCTCTTATGGGGCTAAACCCACCCCACAAAAGCTTGTTGATCCTCTTCCTTTCCATAAAATCTGCAAAATTATTGCCATTCTGGGTAGATGGCAAGAGTGCCCAGTAATTAGCCTCGGCATAACAAGACATGACAGGATGATTACTTGTTCCCCTTGCTAAAGAGTTTGTGTGATTATTCATTGCTTCTTGCTCATTAAAACAGATTTATTACCAGGAGGTAGCTAGGTGGGGGTCACAGTTGAGCAAGGTCTCAGTTAAGTTGTGTGTCCATCTGGGCTTCTCCTCTCCACACATCACACCCTGCTAGTGGAGCCATTTTCAGGAGCAGCGAACCTCTCTGGCCATTATTCTGCCCTTGCCGGAGTAGAGAGGAGAGTGGCACACAATGGTCTTTGAAGTCACACCACGTTTGGTTTTTCTTGTACAACGACTCTAGTATCTCTCATTGAGCAAGATTAAGGGGATGTATTAAGCATACCTGGGGGTTTTGTGAAGAGCTATTCTGGTGCTGTTGCCCTGCATCCCCAGTGAATAGAAGCAACAGCCTTGAGCACTTCAAAACTGCAAAGTGCTGGTGATTATGAAATTCAGTGCTGCACGAGGCTCTGCCTCCTATTACACTTGTACATGTTAAAAAGGAAGGAAAGAAGGCCCCCACAAATGCCAGCCTCCAGCATGAAGTCTGTCATTAATGAGAAGCAAAAGATTCAGTTTCCCTTTAAATGCAAAACTTATTGCAGCCTTAACTGTGATACACTGGGCTAATGCATGCAACGTGCTCTGTTTATCACTATCTAAGTCACAGAACTGATTTTCCCTGGAAAATTGAATTACCTTTGATAGGCGAACTTGTGGGTTCTGGGTATCCTCTTGGCTACAGATGTGCAGTTGCCATAGTGTCTCAGTCACTCCTTTCTCTGATGACACAAACTCTACCTCTTCATGCTGGAGTTGTGCCTGTGGGAGAGCATGGATGGTAAGAACAGTGTCTCTTTTGCAGTCTTCAGCTCCTTTACCTAAAGAGCAGAACAGCTACATATGATCTTACGGAACTTACTCCTTGAGTCCACGTGGATAAAAACTGCTGGTAGCAGCCAAAGACAGCCAACTCCTGAGCACAAACAAAACCAGTTTTTTTTTCTGAGCTGTAAAGGAGACCTGCCCATCCAGATCACACACGTACCCAGCAGACTTTCTCCACCACTCCTCTTTCCCTACAACTGCGACATCTTTGCTGACCTGTGCACATCAACTTTTCTCTTATCTGGGTGTTCAGGCTTGGAGCTGAGAGTCCTTTACCCTGCCTCTGGTACTAGCGGCACATCCCTATGTCTCCTGCTTTCTCATATACTGCTTGTTGCTCTGCTAGCTCCTTAACTGCTGAACTGGGCACTAACACTACATCAGAAACTGTTAGAGGTGCACATAATTAAAAAGTGCATATAATAGCAATGACTGGCTTGCTTTAGCCTCCACAAGATTCCTTATTTTATACAGCAGCTTTTTCTATCCACAGCACTTTTCTCCTTCCCCCAGTAAATGTTTCTAGATGACTTAATTAGACGTTAAATATTTCAGCAGTATTTACATTGTTTTAAAGCCAGAAAGCAGAAAAGCTCAAACATTTTCTCCCAACAGCCTTTGGTTCAGAGTGGAGTGGCTCACAGATTCTGGTAACACCTCTGCAGTTCAGTGGGCATGTTACTGATCAAAGAAAGCAGCTGTCATTCTGTGAGAAGTACAGGCAAAAACATCTAGATTACAACAGATTTGCTTCCAGAAAATAGAATGAAACACCTCACCTGGACAAGTCAAACGCAGCCCCTGGACAAAACTGTTTGCACTGCATAGTATTTAGCTTACTTTTTACAGCTGAATACTATCTAGTACACAATGTTTTAATGAAAATTCTGCCAATTAGTGATTCAGAATATTAACTGTATTACAATAGTCCACGGGAACCAACCAAGAGTAATCTGAGCTAGACACGCCACTAACGTAGGTGAAAACCTCTCTTTTCCATGAAAAGCATGAGCAATTAAGCTGACAACAGGAGGACTGGAACTGTGTTTACACAATCAAAGTATCTATAGCTGCATATGCACATTGAATTTTCAACAGCAGCCTGCTGGAAATGCCTTAGAGAATCCTAGAATGCATCGGGTTGGAAGGGACCTCCAAAGGCCATCTTGTCCAAAACCCCTGCAGGGAGCAGTGACATCTCCAGGGTGCTCAGGGACCCATCAAATTCACCCTCAGATGTCTCCAGGAATGGGGCCAACACTGTGCAACCTGTTCCAGTGTTCCACCACTCTCATAGTGAAGAGCTTCTTACTAGATTAGAAGACTCGACAGGCTCCTTCACGGACACTGCTGAAGTAGTGCTTTGCAAATGACATCTGGTTGCAATAGAAGGGTGCAAAACCAAACCACCCTTACAACTATGGCCATATATCTGCTTTCTCTCCAGGTTGAAGGAGATGTATCTGTAGGGTGGAACACTTCTGTTGCACTTCGAGTACTTCGACACTCGCCTCAGGAAAATTCTCATTCTGAAATATTAGCAGTTGTTAATTTATAAACAACTTCTGTTTTCTACAAGCATGATGTTTGACAGGATGGCTACTTCTGCAAGAAAACCTGAAGCTCAAACGTGTTTGCATTATGATGACTTGGAAACTGCAAATAAAGGGAGTCCATGCCCTGTTTGTTTTATACAGCTAGCTGTTCAGGCAAGCTTTGCACCGCAGTGCTTATCTCTCTTACAGATTGTGGTCTTTAGTTGTCTCTCATTATGCAGCAGTGCACCACTGAATTGAGACTATGCATTCCAGTGCTTCACTAGCACCAGTTTGGGCTGATCTTTTGTTGGCTAACCTGCCTGAACCTTGTTAAGTGCCCTCCACAAACACAGCGAGGTTGATCTGCGGAGACTTTTTATCAGAGTAGGTCTAATGTAGCTTATTCATCCACTAAAAAGGGTCACCAAACCTTGCTTTGTTTTGTTCAGCAGTCATACTAAAATTGTTCAAAGGACTTGAACATTCAGATATAGTGTCTTCTAAAAAAGAAACAGCAATTCTAACCCTGTTGCTTTTATTTCATACACTAAATAGTAAATTGCTTCTGGGGGAAAAAAAAATGCTTTTGGCTTTTATTGCCTAATGAATTAGTCACTACAAGTAGGAAAGGCAATTTTATAGTATCTCGTAAAGTGTATTTTAAACAGGATGGTTATTAACCACTTTCAGTGTCTTTCCCAGATTGTTTTGAATGTTTTATCTGCAATATGAGATCTGAAATATTGAACATATTGGATGCCAGTGAATATTTCAGAAAACACAGAGAAGCTCTTCTGGATTCACAGTTTGCATTATTAAGCTGTCATAAAGTGGGAAAAGCCTCTCCTGTCATTAGACCATGTCACAAAGGGAACACAGAAGTGACTCTGATGGGATTTGCAACACTGAGGTCTGCAAGAAGGCACTGGAGAAAGAAGCAGCAGCACAAATGTAGCAAAACCGAAAACAGGAAGCTGGCTGGCATAAGGAAGAAGGGGTTCATGTTTCATCTAGTCACAGTTGTAAGCAGCAAGGCTGTCTTGGCAGCTGAATGGTATAGATTAGAGAGCTCTCTATGTAGCTGTCAAGCTGAAGGACTTCAGGTAGGATTCAAGAAAGTGTTTCAATCAGATAGGCAAATTCTGGTTTGAAGGGGAAACTGACAGAAAGGCCTCTCATAGGCGGATGCAGATCATATGGCAGAGCACAGTTCTTATTTTGAGGGAAGTAAATGTTACCCAATGCTTTCTATTCCTAGAACATTTTCATCTGTTTTGTTCTTTCTGATGAAAAGAATGATAATAATAACACTTAAAACTAAAATTTTGTTTTCAGGTACCAATGAGTTGGTCATAGCTACGTGGAAGTCCTGACCTGACACATTATTGAGCCTCACAAAGTCCTTCTTCCTTAGCAGCAAGAGCCTTCCTGGTGTAGGTTGTCCCAGGAAGACATTTGCCACTGTCAGACACAAGGTAAGCAGTTTTGGAGGGCAGGTTTTATCAGCAAGCTGACATGATGGAGTCGGAAGTATTCTCTGAGCAGAGCAACTGATAACAGACACAGGGTTAACTGTGGATTTAGGAACGTAAAAATAGAAAACACCTTCAACATTGACATTTCCTGATCATCCAAAACTTCATTTGCCTGTATGGATAGGAAAATATACAAGAGAAAACAAACAAAACCACATTTTGGTGTAATTTACTGTTGAAGAAATCCACTACAACCCTGCTGCAGCTGGTGTTAATAAAAACCCTGCTGCCTGGTAAAGCTGTACAAAACTGATCCTTATGGCAAAGATCAGGCCTAAGGAAGAAGCTGAAATATGATGCCACTGCATAGTTCAGTTGTGAAAACTAAAATATAACATGAAATTAAATAAAATAACAGAATGAAATCAGTAATACAAGTGACCTCACAGGAGGCTAGAGAAGCACACTGATCGTTAATCTAACACGTCCTGTGAAAACTAATTTGAACAAGGATCATATTGGACCAGCCCAGGCAGATGTCCAAAAGGGCAGCTGGAAGCAGCTGTTAACAAACACTGCAGCTACTGCTCTACCTCACCATTGTGCATTACCTTGCCAAACAATGTCTTGGCAATTTATTTGATAGCATTTTCTGAGTCCTTTCAATGTATTTCTCTCCTTCTGCTGAAAGTAAATTCATAGGATAGTTTGGGTTGGAAAGAGCCTTAAAGATCAGTTGGTTTCCACCCCGTTGCCACAGGCAGGGACAACTTCCATTAGACCAGGTTGCTCAAGGGCTCATCCAACCTGGCTTTGAACACCTCCAGGGAAGGAGGGGGCATCCACAACCTCCCTGGGCAGCCTGTCTCAGTGTCTTACCATCCTCAATGTAAAGAATTTCTTTCTAATACCCAGTCTAAATCCCCCTTCTTCCAGCTGAAAGCCTTTGCCCCTCGTCCCATCACTACAAGCCCTTGTAAGAAGGCCCTTCCCAGCTTTTGTGTAGCCCACTTCAGGTACTGGAAGGCCACTATAAGGTCTCCCTGGAGCCTTCTCCTCTTCAGGCTGAACAGCCCCAACTCTGTCAACCTGTCCCCACAAAGGAGGTGCTCCAGCCCTCTGGTCATCTTCATGGTATTCCTCTAATGCAATGGTATGTAAAGAGAAATAAATTTCAGGAATTAGCAGGCACAGAAAAATATTCAGAGGCTCTCTGCCTATGCTGCAGAACAGTATGGCAATAACCTTCCTGAAGCTTAGGACTGCCTGACACAGCTACATGATATATGAGGTATAGGCTTCTTTTCATGCTAATCTGGTAAGAATCCCTTGATCTTGGATAGATAAAAGACATTGCAGGGTCTATCTTTTACTTTCATCTTCTCTGTCTATTATCCAGGTCTTTATCTCATAAGTCACCTTTGTCTTACCTGCTCCTTACCCCACAGCTTCTCTCTTGAAAGAGCACATTAACAGGATACACCAACAGCCTTCTCTTACAGAAAAATGATGACAGTCTCTTGAGATCAAAAAGGATGATTGTCATTCATCTGCCGTTTAGACATTCTTAAGTGGCCATACTTTTACCGTCTTGGAGATTCATTTTAGGGTCAATACCGTGTGCAACTAATAACCTTCGGCTGAAGTTTAACTGACCAAAAGAAGATGGAGACTTTCCTGTGGAGGTTCAAGATGAAACATCATTTTCTTACATGCACTAATCATTCCATGTGCCTCTCCTCCCCTGAGATTTAATCGCTTTCTAAAATACCATGAGATAGGATTGCATTTCTTTTTATGATCCAGAGGCTTTCCTCCCATGAAATAATATCCTATGTATGATGTATAAACAAAGAAAGTGGAAATCAAATTTTCAGACAATATACAAAAAATCCCACCTAAATTCTGAAATAGTACAAAATACTTTTCCCTATAATAAATTTCCATGCTTATTCCTGTAGTCAAATGGACTTCCCTTTCTCTACTATTGGTTCCTTTTACTTTTGAAGAGTGGTGATAACACACCACAGAAAACAGCTACTTCTGCATAGAGGAGTCTGGGTTAGCCCCATATAGTCCCTGTTGGTATGAGAACTAAATTCTATTTAAAAACTCAGTCTTTCCCTCGAGTTATGATCTTGGCTTCTAATGAGTGAAATGTAGGAATCCTCTATTTACACACTGAGAGCTTTTCTCTCAGCTCACTCCAAATCTGAAGAAGCATCTCCTGATTCAGTATGCTGAGCAGCTAAGCATTCAGATGTGCAAGCTATTGCCTCAAAAATCTAGTGGTCTGCAGTTCTACCTGCATCCCTCCTCATATTCTTACAGTGTCATTTCAGCACGGAAATGAAGCCTAAATCTCTTAGTTGTGGTGGACTTGCGAGCAATACCCAGATTTACATATGAAAACACTTATCCTCCACTCACATTTTTCACCTCTTCCTAACAGCTGTTCTCCTAAGGAAGTTGTGTAATTTTCCTCCTAGAGTTCTGAGGGTAAATTGTTTGTTTTAGGAAAGACAGGGAAATGTATACTGCAAACCGATTTCTGGTTATTTTTTCTTCTTTGTGGGGAAAAAACGACAGGACTGATGCCACCTAAACGCCTTTGAAGCCAAACTGAATCTGTTAAAACATTTCCATAGGACATAGATTCTGTCCTGAACAAACAGGGATTAAGCAAAACCATGCTCAAAAAAGCATGTAGACATGGCACTTCGGGCCATGGTGGTGTTAGGTTGATTGCTGGACTCCATGACTTTAGAGGTCTTTTCCAGCCCAAACAATTCTATGAACTGTGCATTGTTGGGAATGTGACTTGGGCACTAAACTCTGCTCATTACTTAACATTATGTTTTATCACACTACAACTGCTTTACACATTAATAAGTAGCTACCTAAATTGACACTGAAAAACTGTGCCATTGGTGAAAGAAGTTTATAATCACTTTCCTTTATCTTAAAAATTAAACATAATAAAGGGGGGAAAATGATAGTAGTACTCTTCCAGTGGGCAGTTTTTCTCACGAAGCCTTTAGAGCAATTAGGTGAAGTAGTTGAAACAGACAAAAGCAGTTCTAAATATCTGGGTTTAGTTATTCAAAAGCACGCTCTTAATAACAATGACGTTAAGTAGATGATAGTGTTTAAACAAAGCAGCACACGATTTACTTTACATTAAATTGGAAACCAAGCAATGCCCTCAAAAGAGGATTTTTCATTGTCGTGAATCAGGAAAGGGACAGGATTTCCTAGTAATAAATGGTGATGCAAAATAGATTTTCCTGTCATGCTGCTAAATTCTGCCTGTTGCTGTCAACAGGATTAACTGGACGTTAAAAGCCTGAGGTGTTTACATCTGCATTGTAAGGCTGTTAAAAAAAAAACAACTAAATTGCCACTTCCTGAATGCAAAGGAGAAATGGGAGTTAATACAGGTCACTGTTTTAAATGAGAAAAATAGCACACTCCAAGCAATGAAATGAAGCAGACAATTGTATTGCTGAGAAAGCAACAGAGTATGCCTTTTATTTTCCACTTGGATAAAACATTTCTTATGAAGGAGAAAAGTACTCAGCATAGACAAAGCCTCTACTTTTAATGCTATACAAAATCTCACCTTGGATCCAATATGAATCCCTGACTGGTGTCAAAACACCCGTTTCTCCCTTCCTTGTCTTAATAGTATGCCAAGTAGCTGCATGGTCCCAGAGATGATAGTAAAAGACAAAAAACTAACTTACAGTAGTAAACAGAAAAGTACTTTTATAGTGCCACAGCAGACACAGATTTAGAAACTAAAATGTATAAACACGAGAAGATCTGAGATGCCCTTTGAAACTACAACAGGTACTGTTGAGCCACAGCTTGCTGGGTTGTTTTACACTCAGCTGGGAGAATTTTCAAAGGTAGTCAAATGTGCAACTGTAGAGATATGAAAAAGGCTTATTGACAGCTTACAGATTGTGTAAGAGACTTGATGCCATCCACGCTTCAGCATTTGCAGACAAATGGAACGACTGCAGAAGTGAGAAGAGGCAGGTGATGCTGCAAAGTTAAGCACCTCCCTGGCTCCTGATGGGAGCCAAGCTGGCACCAGACAAACATAGGAAAGGGACATGAATTCTGAGGAAGCTCAAAGGGACAAGCTGCACAAAAGATGTGGCACTGTTACCGGGAGTTTTTCTTTGCATTTGTGATTATAGACAAAAAGCAGTGTAAGAGTAGGTGAGAGATGGGACCAGTAAAGTGTTGGAGAAGCTGGAGACTCCAAGTGAGTAATGACAAGCCTCATTTAGGACAGGTCAAACAGAAGTTTCATTTTCTCCCATCACAGTGAGAACAGCCAGACAACATCTCCTCCTCTGCTCCCCAGCCCTCTGACAAGCGATTGCAGAGACAGAATCACAGAATACATCCAATTGGAAGACCTCAAATATCCTCCAGTCCAAGCCCCACCCCAGCACTGAAGTGTCAACACTAAACCATGTCCCCTAAGCACACAGTGCTTGAACACCTCCAGGGATGGTGACTCCTCCACTGCTCTGGGTGGACCATTCCAATGTTTGAGAACCCTTTTCATGGAAGAAATGTTTCCTAACATTCAGCCCGAACTTGCCCTGATGCAGCCTGCAATGATTTCTTGCAATCGTGCCACTTGGCACCAAGAAGAAGAGGCTGGTTCCTCCCGCTCCAGCCGCCCTTCGGGCAGAGATGGATGAGGTCCCAGCCTCCTCCATACTGAACGACCCCAGCTCCCCAAGCGCTCCTCACAGGTCAGGCGCTCCGGGCCCTTCGGCAGCAGAGGGACTCACACTCCCTGATGCTTCTCAGCCTGCTCACCTGAAATTGGACCTGTTCCTAAGCGGAGGAACTCTTCTAGCGGAGCGCACCTCCCACAGGTGAGCTCTGCGCTGTCCTGTACGGATGCCAGGCTGAACACACTGGGGCCCAATGCTTGCGTGGCTGCAGGCCCACCTTCAGGCTCAGCTGCACCGGCCGTCGTGGAGGCAGCCTATGAGGAAACCACTACCTTCTGAAGGGTAGAGAGCACTGCTACTGTTGCTACTACTACTGCTGCTGCTGCTGCCCCGGGGCCGATCTCAGCCCGCGCCAACGGCGACAGGCCTCATGCCGGGCGGGCGCCTAAACGCCCGCGCAGCCTGGGCCGCGCCCGTGCTGCGCTCGGCCCGGCCGTGAGCGCAGCCCTCGGCCGTGAGGCTGCGTTCTTCTAGCGCTCTGGAAGGGAAGACAAACAGGACAGCGAAAAAGCCTGCTCCGCCGAGTGCTTCTTGCTCCGCCGAAGTGGCGCGGCGGCGGCGCGGCCTCTAGGAGCTGCCCTCGGCGGCTTCGCACGCCGCTCTGACCAGAGAATTCCCAGAAAAGCCGCGGGGGCCTTCCCGCTGCCCACGCTTCACCTTTCTCTCCCGCGAGTGAGGCGCAAACCGGTCCAGACGGGGCCCACCGAGGTGAGGATGAGCGGTCAGTGTGAGCCGG
>VWYK01101642.1:16535-62373 GCA_013399775.1 Semnornis frantzii
CTCGGGAGGGCTAAGTGGTCAGTGTGAGCCGGGCCAGGAGTTCCGTCTCGGGAGGGCTAGGCTCCACAAGCAGCCAACGGTGTGACCGTGCGGAGCGGCGGCGCTCCATGGAGCCTGCCGCGCTGGCACATCCAGTGCGCGCTGGGAGTTGAGGAGCCGCAAGCAATGCAGTCTGTTATCGTCTGGGCAGCTCTCTTCCGTGGTAAACACGCACATCTTTATCATCACAAAGAGAAGCTGGAATGCTCCTGTCGCCGAGGTGCTTTGCTGAAGTGCAGGTAGAGTGGGACTATCGCTAGGTAAGGCTGCCGTTGCAGTCACGTTGTAGTTACCAGGGGTTGACAATCCGCAGGTACTGTCTAAAATGCTAACTCTGCCATAGAAACCTTAGATTACCACAGCAGAAAACACGATACGTCACAACGAAATTAAAGCACATTAACAAATCAGGTTTTGACAGTAATAGAAGATTACTTGATGCAGATGCTCTTATTAGCTGAAGACAGCCTTATTAATGTTTCATTTCAACCACACTGCTTGACAAGCCTGCTGTAATTTTCATGCCACAGGCTCACCTGCCAGCAGTCTCCAGCCTGTGCCGCCAATTCCAAAACACTAGAACAACATTTGCATTTGACCTTTAGAAAGTTAGCTTAGAATGCAAGTGTGTGTCCTAAAACTCACATAACTTGTGTTTTCTTGGCTGGAAACCGCCAGGAGCCATACTGCAAACCACTACAGGCTATAAACACAAGGAAAGAGCAGAGAGGCATGCAGTTTGGAGTGTGATTTACTTGTAGCAAAAGTATTAACCACGCGGCATGCACAGCACACTGCTCCCAGAAAAAAAAAAGAAAAATAATGAAGTGTTTAATAACATCAGTGTGGCATCCGAAATAATTAAACTGCCTCATAACGCTGAGGAAGATTGGAATTGAAAGGAAAACCTTTATTTCTCATTTTTTGAGAGAATGAATAGGCCATTGTTTGGCCTCAGTTGTTCTGCTGAAACAATGCCTTAAGTTTTGTCACCGATTTTCTGGTTGGTTTTTTTTTTTTGTTTTGGGTTTTTTTTTTTGTTGGTTTTTTTTTTTTGTTTTCACTTGAAAAAGTAATCAATACAGCTGGCAGAGTGGAAAAAAAGGCTGCCAAAAAAAATCCACGTAGGTAATTGCCTCGTCAGAAATGTCTTACTCCTTTTTTATTTTTTGCTTTTTTTCTGTGTGATTTGAGGCCTCTGAGATGTTTCTATCAGGAGTTTGCTTTCCCGGGACTGCCTCTATAGCCAGTGGAGAGGAAAAAAAGACCTCTAGAGAGCACTGCAGCACATAAATTCTGAATCGACTTTTGGAGGTCTCTTTCCCTTCTCTCTCAACTCTCAGCAAAGCCTTTAACGTGTTAACTGGGAAAGGGTAGAGCAGTATCTAAGTTGTGAGCCAGCAAATTTGCTCCCATTTGTTTAAAGAGGTTATCTAAACCGACTGGGAACTAATGCCTTCTTTCAAGAATTTAACTCAGTCATAGTATTTATTTCATTTTCCCCAATATAAATTAGACACACCCAATCTGGACAGCATCACAAACATTCAGATGTTTTGGTGTGCTGAGGAGATCAGATTCTTTTTCAGGCTGATGTAGAAGTGGAATAAGTTTTCCATTACTCTAGTTTCACAAATAGTTTTTCACATTCACTTACAAAACCAGAAAGTTGGAGCAGACTGCAAGATTTATCCCCAAAACATTCTTGAATCTTTAATCAAAGATATCAACACATACCACTTCTCTTTCATTTTAAAAAGAAACAGTCACTGATAAATACAACTGACATTTTAAATACTTTGTGCTGTAACATTCAGCAGCCTGCTACTTTAGCAAGCAAAATGAGACATGACACAAGCAAAGTAACTCCATTAAAGGACAAAATATTTTCCATGTTCTTGTAGCTGAGAATTATTTTTAAAAGACAGAAAGAATTCTGTTTGCATTTCATCTCCACAATACAGGTCTCTACTGTGCAGCTGCCTACATGACAAATGGACATTCTGGAAAAAAAGAGGAAAAAAAGGTAATCGAGTACACAATTGTTTACTCTAAATAACTAGGAGTCAAATGTTATGGTAGAAAAACTGCATCTTCCTGGAGCAAGAAATGTAACCCTAGTTAAATTATATTGCCTGGTGTGGTGGGGTAATTGTTAAAGGCAAGCTTTCAGGCTTTGTTATGATTAATGGAATTCCAACCTTATGTAAATATGATCAAATGATATTTAACATTGAATGCAACAAGTAATTGTGGTTTTGTTTTGCTAGCTGCTTTTTCAGCAGCAGAGAAAATAGTATTGTTGTTGACATAATAACATTCTTGTTTTACTAACTTTATTAAAAGTACCTCTGAAATAAAAAAGTTCATAAATACATAATTCAGATTAAATCAACTAAACATATCCAACTTTATAAATAGAACTTCCTCTTCCACTGGCAATTTCAGTTAATGACCCTTTTGTGCTGTTCAAAATAGTTGTTAAATTGGTGAGACATACTCAATAAATTGAAATCCTATAGGGCTGATGTTATTCTGTCAGGTTTTTGTGACTCAGTGTAAGAAAGGACCAGTGATAACTATATATAACTACCAGCTCAATCCATAATCTCTCTCCACCCTTAATTTACATAGACATATTAGCATTCATTTCTGTGTCTCAGGCCTTCCTTCACAAGGTCTGCTCTTTTCATTAGTCTTTCCTTTTAAAATGTCTACATTTGCTTCCCTCTTTTTCTGTCAGACAACAATCTTTTCCTCACCTTCCACTTTCTTCCCATTGCAGCATATTATTACCACCCATAGAATCATAGAATGGTAAGGTTGGAAGGAACCTCAAATCTCATCAAGTTCCAACCCCCTGCCATAGGCAGGGACACCTCCCACTAGTACAGGTTACTCAAGGCCTCGAACACCTCCAGAGAGGGAGCAGCCACAACCTCCCTGGGCAACCTGTGCCAGTGTCTCACCACCCTCACTGCAAACAACTTCTTCCTAATATCCAGTTTCAATCTCCCCTCTGCCACTTCAAACCCATTCCCCTTGTCCTGACCTTGTCAATAGTCCCTCCCTAGCCTTCCTGTAGCTCCCTTCAGATCCTGGAAGGCTACTCTAAGGTCTTCTGGAAGCCTTCTCCAGGCTGAAGAGCCCCAACTCTCTCAGCCTGTCCTTATAGCAGAGCTGCTGCAGCCCTCTCAGCATCTTTGTGGCCTCCTCTGCACTGGCTCAAACAGTTTGATGTCCTTCCTGTGCTGGGAGCTCCAGAACTGCACACAGGACTGCAGGTGGGGTCTGACGGGAGCAGAGTAAAGGAGGAGACTCTTACTTTTACTGTACAATCACTTCCAGACTGTTTTCCAGATAGTGCTATTCCCAGTCATTGATCTATTTGCTTTCCAGCCACCTTGTAGGAAGACTTTATTTTTTCTATTCAAATACCACTTTTTCCTTTAAATTGTCTTCTTTCTAAGGTAGCTTCAAGGCTTGAATGTGCCAAAAATGAAAAAGCCTGTGTAAATATTTTCATTGTTATTATGACAATGTGACACATCTTTCAAGGCTTATTGAGAGAACATTTAATTTTAAGTAACAGTGCAATAATAGGGTGAAGGGTCTAAGAAAACAAGACCTATGAGGAGCAGCTGAGGGAACTGGGGTTGTTTAGCCTGGAGAAGAGAAGGCTGAGGGAGAGACCTTATGGATCTCTGCAGCTCCCTGAAAGGAGATTATTGTGAGCTGAGTATCAGCCTCTCTTTTCCTAAGTAGAAGGTGTTAGGGGAAGAGGAAATGGTCTCACTTTGCACCAGCAGATGTTTAGGCTAGATGCTTGGAAGATTTTCTTCACTGAAAGGATCATCAAGAATTGGAACAGGCTGCCCAGGGCTGTGATGAAGTCCCCATCCTTGGAAGTATTTTAAGCCATGTAGATGCGGTGCTGAAGAGCATGGTGGTAAACTTGGCAGTGCTGAGTTTACAATAGGGCCTTGTGATCTTAAAGGACTTTTCCAGCCTAAATCATTGTATGATTCTACCATCCTGGGACTCTAAGGTCTTTTAGGCCTACTTGCTCCATACTTCTGTTGTATCACTCACGCCACGGAAATCCCTCCTGGGCTTTGCTATTGTTCCCAGTTTGTGACGAGTCTCTAGGGTGTTACAAGGTGACCTCTCTGACACTAGTTGGGAAGACTGAAACCCCAAATGTAGCAGTTTAACATGCAGGAGTGAACATACCATTCTTTCTCTTTTTCTATGGTAACATCTGCTTAGCTTAATGGAAAAGAAGCCACATTTAATTGAACTAATTTGGATCTCATAGACCAACTAACCTCATCTAACATCTTTAATTAAGATGTAGCTCAAAAGGAGGTGGAGGGAAAGCCTAGAAGCAGCAGCTCCTTGCCACCAATTGCTGACAGCCTTGAGTAATTCTCTTAAGCTTTTCCATCACCTGGGAAATTCCCATAGGTATTCAGACAGTAGCAGTCAGTTGCAAGTTACAGAAAGAGTCACAAGAACACAAAGATTAAAATGTGCCTAGAAATAAAATCTGCAGAATAGACATTGACATCAAATCACAGTCCTGTTTCTACCCCTCAAAAGCTAGCTGCAGAGTATTGTTTCAGAGTTCTCTAGAGTACTAATTAAAGGCTAATCTTCCAAAAGACCTGAAACTACAGGTAGCACTCAAGATGCTGATTCTCCAGGTAGGATAGTGATGCAGATGTTAGTCTTAACAGGAGAGGCAAACAGAGGAGGAAAAAAAAAAAAAAGAGAGAGAGAAAATAAGCTGAATAAAATTGTTTCTAGCTTGTAATTCTACCTTCTAGATATTTTATCTCAGTTTCATAAGGGTAACCCCAATTTTCATACTTTGTAATTAAAACATTGAAAGAATCCTTTAAGAGTTTAGCTGAAGAGAACTGGCCAAATTAATGATAAGGAAATCCCCACACACACCAACAAAAACCAAACCAAACACTCAATATAACCTCTGCAAACAAAAACCTGTGAACCTT
The DNA here is from genome assembly GCA_013399775.1 of Semnornis frantzii. Classification (NCBI taxonomy): domain Eukaryota; kingdom Metazoa; phylum Chordata; class Aves; order Piciformes; family Ramphastidae; genus Semnornis; species Semnornis frantzii. The sequence goes on from VWYK01101642.1 coordinate 21,593, forward strand.
TCCTATTGAATATCTTGTAGAGTTTCCCATAGATAGCAAAATTTACTTTGTAAATACATCAATCCGTTGCAGTGCTTCTCCCAGGGAAGCCATTTGCCCATGCAAGTCACTGCGAAGGAGAATTCTTCAGGGGAAAAAAAAAAGTTTGAGTTTTGAAAGAATGTACTAAATACCCAGGTTTGTAATCATTTTTTTTCGTTCATTTCACTCGCCACACACATCACACTCAAAATAACATTCATCAAGGAAGCTCTTGTGGCATCAACTGTGAAATATCGATCTCTTTAATTGTATATAAGCTTTTAAAACCATTCTTCCTGCCTGAAACAATTTAGAGGCTTGTTAAATAGAGATTAGGAAAGGAAGGATAATCTTGTATTTCAGAAGTCATCCTTCCTGTAAAACTTCAGGGTTCTTTTCCTGGAACTGCTGCAGGCTTCATTTGTGGTCTTGGAAAAGTCAATCCTCATCACCCCTAAAAATACTTCTTTGGACTTTCTGTCTCATCCAGAAGTAACATCCACCTAGATTTTAAACTTACTGGGGGATAAATTGTCAATCATTATGCAGTGCTTAGGATTGTGGGAATGTTCTATTGCTTGGAGTATTTAGGTGCTATTATAAAGCAAATAATAATAGCCCCCATAAAAATAATAGACACAAAAGGAATACATGCAGTGAATGGTACAATTTTCATAGCCCATGAAGCAGGCAGGCATCTTCCCTTGGCTGCCAGATACCTGCAGTGAGAAGTTTTAACACTTAGAAGAGGATTTCTCATTCTTCCTCTTCTGCCTACAGTTTTGTGCCTTGCAGATTAAAGTTTCTCGTGTGCATTTTTAAAATTCATACCCAGCTGAACTATTAAAATAAATGGACACAGGCAGGCAGGATACAAAATGAGTGCAATTGCATCATGAGATATCACTGTGTCATTTCACAGGCCAGCTACTTAGCTGGTATTAATTGGGGAGCTGCAGTGATTTGGACAGAGTGCTGCCACAGACGTGATGGGATTTGCCTCAGTAATTTCTGCTCATGAAACAGGATTCATTTTAAGAGTAAAATTTGAGGGGTTTTAAACTCCTTTCTCATTTATTGACAACCTTCATTATTAGTTGCTAACTTGCTGGGGTTTGCTGATCTGTGTGTCTAATTTGAATACATTCATTATTTTACTGCCAGAAGAAACAAAATTAAACTTAATTAGAGGTCACGTCACCTCCAGCTCAAGTTAATTAAAAGCCTAATCAAACCTTTTGGGAAACAGTAGCCTGTCAGTGAAAAATGATAAGGGGAATAAAGCACACCACACTCACACCAAGGACAGTACTCTGCTTGCTTGCTGTTCCCTTTACACACACAGCCTTAGTTTTCAGCAAAAAGAAAGCCCTAGCATAGCAGACTTACCCTTCTAGAATGCTCACACTAAGTAAAAAGTTTCACTTCAGTGACCAATGCATGTTGCAGGAAGAAATGCAATGATACCACCTGTCTTTACGCTTCCTAGCACATGGGTGCCAGCAACATATAATTGGCTATTACAAGGTCAGCTTTTCAACTTAACCACATTTGGGAGAAGCATGAAAAGCAGCTGGAGGTGTAGTATAACCACATCTCAGCTCAGTAAAAATGAGCTAGCCAGAACTGATAGGGTGCATCACTTGGCTGTGTCTGTCAGGACACCTGTGTCCTCACATTGCACTGACCTGCCCTGTGACCTAGGAAAGCCATTGCCTCGCTGCCTGTTTGATTTGCCTGTTGAAATCATCCTTTATCTGACCCAAGCCATATCTTTTCCTCAAGTGAGTGCACAGTTCTTAAGTTGCTGATGCCCTGGTGTTAGATTGGTTCTTTCAGCACTGCCACCGTCAAGCTTCAGATTAGTATCATCCATAGGTGTAAAGACAAAGGTTTCTGCAGGAAGGACCATTCCTGGAATGGTAAAGTACTCACATGCAGTACTATTTGTATTGAAAATATAACATAATTACTCTCTGGTCACAAAATCCGTTGTTTCAGACTATCTTTAGCTCTCAGTAATACGTGCTCTGCATTTGATAGACCTACTCACTGCTTCTCAATGTGGTTTGCAACTTCAGTCACAGTAAGCAATAGTTAGAAAATACTCTCTCTCCCTGTAGTGTTGTCAGGCTTCTGAACAGGTGGCAATTCCTGCTTTCAGATGGCAGGCTGCTTTCATTTGTACTGGTAAGGATTTTGTGGAAAAGAGGGGTTCCTTTTGTAACCATAAAGCCATTGACTCAGTAAAGCCCTCCTCTCAACCGGTGACCACTGTGTCCTTGTGAAGCCACAGTCACTTCAGTGATTTAGTATGCTCAAGATCCAGAGCCTCAGGTCATATTTGTCATTGTGTACGTGAGGGATGTTCAGGAATATGGGAATATTTGCCTGTATTTATGGAAGGAAGCACCACTTATTGCAAGTTAGCCTGGCATAATTTTTCTGAAAACAACATCTTTAGAAACAGCTGCTGTAAGCAGACAGAGCTAAGGCTGTGCTGGGGCTGTGTTAGATAGATCTACTCTTTGCAAGCAGCCAAATGCACTTTTTTGTCATGCTGGTGTTTGTTATAATTGCTTGTTTTGACCTTAAGTGGGATGACTTATTTGAGTCATGGCAAACATCTTTAAGATATCAGCTAACAGGGATTGAACCATGAACTTCAGCCGATGTCCCAGCTCTAACTTCATATCTAAATAAAAAAGTTTTTCACTGAATGCTTTTTTTTTTTTTTTTCCTCTTCAGTGCATTTTATAGCATTGAATGCAGGTCAGTGTTCCCATACAAAATTTTTGAACTCAGCATAATTCATTTTTCTGTCTCATAAGCAATGCACAGAGAGCAAAACATATATTTTTTGGGTTTTGTCTTAGTTCAAGCTCTGCCTTCCAAAGGTTGGAAAATGTGGAACAATTAAGTCAAGGGAAAGAAAAGAGCAACATTAAATAATAATAGCTAGCTTCTAGTATAAAACAGTCCAGAAGATGTCAGGAGAACTTAGTACCAGTCACCATTGCTGTAAGGAATCCACAAAGACAGACATTTCTCACAGGGGAAGTCTAATGAAGGAAAGTTCTACCAACAGATGCAGAAGATTGTCATGGCCAGTTGTTTCACATCACTAACAGCCTCATGTAACAGCTTCTCCCATCAGGAGCCCACAGCTGAAATTTATAAAAGAGAATTATTTATTTTTCAGTAAAAATTGTTCATTGGACATAAAAAGAAGTCCTCAACAAAAAGCCACTAGCAACAAACCTGAGATACTCAGCATCTGGTAATTGTCTGTATTTCTTTGGAACTCAGTCTCTGAGTCCAGCAAGAACTCGTTAATTTTAAGTCCAGCTGCTTCCATGGGCATAACAAATAACATTCAATGTTAAACATGAAAACTCAAACTAATAGTTTGATATCATCTTTGTTGTGTACCGGATGAGCTAGAATTGATAACAACCGAATCTAAACCATGGTACTTTTTTGCTGCTTGTCTTACCCTTGTTCCTTCCACCTGCAGAATGGCTGGGTGCAGAAGCTGAGCTGGGCAGGTGCAGCTTTTTGTCACAAGCTTTCACCAATCCTGTGTTCATTTCATAGCTCAATAGAATGGTTTGCCTGGTAAGGATCATCTGGTTCCATGCCCTATGCCATGAGCAGTAGGACACCTGCCACTAGAGCCAGTTGCTCAAGGCCCTGTCCAGCCTCACCTTGCACACTTACACAGAGGAGCATCCACAACTTCCCTGGGCAACCTGTTCTAATGTCTCCTCACCCTCACCATAAAGGATCTTTTCCTAATTTCCAGTCTAAGTCTACATTTTTCCAAGTTATTGTCCCTCAGCCTATCACTGTAAGCCATTGTGAAAAGTCCCTCTGGCTTTCTTGTAGCCCCCCTTCAGGTACTGGTAGGCCATTTCCTTGTTCAAAGGAAAATCTCAGAGCACTTAATTTTGAAATAAAAATCAAAATACTTGAAGACCAATTTCAAACTTTAGCAGTGTTCTTATCTGTTTTGATTTGCTCTTTACATCACTTCATGATGTACAGAATATTGTGACTACTCTTCCCTCTTAATGCTTCCTGAAAGGCATTATCTACTGAGATGGAAATACGTCTCCTATTTGTGGACCAGATGCAACCACAAGTACAGATGCATTTTCCTGAATTGTCCCAGAGCAGAGGTTTTCCTTGCTTACAGAGTTGAAAAAAAAACACCTGACTCACCCAGGCAGAGTGAAAATAGCAGAAAGCAGATTGGAAATAAACTGCTAATATTGACCACACCAACATTTCCTTTTAGTTTTGTCTTTGTCTCATGACACATTTTCAGGGAGGAAATATTAGAAAACATGCACAAATTTGTTTTTTCATCTGCTATCATTTTCTTCTAAATGTTAGTCTCAATTTCAGAGCCAAGTAGGAATCTCTCAGAAGACACTCAGATGTTTACATCTAAATAAATGTTTCATACATATGAGCAATCCAGTTATAAATCAGAGCTGAAATAAGCATTTCCATGGCATTTTCCTTCTTCTCATGATAGCTGCCACCCAGCCAGACAAGATGTATTGTGTGTTGTTCAGAAGCAGTGTGTCTGTGCTTAGATTTATGAAGGCAGGCACAAATTTCTTAATCACAGGTAGGAATTCAGATGGTTTCTTGTCAGGGAAAAATGCTATAAAATGCAAGAGAAAGTTGCTTCCATTTAAAAAACATCACCAGTGTCTACTATGGATTGTGTCATACTCTTAATGGCAGAGTCAGGCTTTTGGGCAAGAGTAACTGAGGAGAGGAGAATTTCCCAAAGACTCATCTCCATCTAGCCCTGGTTTTGCTGGGGCAGAACCACAAGACAGCCATAGCTTCCAGGCTGTTAGCAGTTTGGAGGCAGCTGGGCCAACTGGCTACAGGTGTGTCCCATAGCATGAATTCCTGCTCAGTATAAGGGGAGGAAGTTTGGGAAGGGCCAGGCTTTTTCTGTTCTTTCTTCCTTCTGCTTCTCCTTGTCTGTGTGGAGACTTGTTTTTGTGCCTGGGGACTGCTTTGCCATTTACTGTGGGTGCTGCACATCCACTGGGGTAAGTAAGACTTTATGTACTTTATATTCCCATTGGTATTAGTATCAGCTTGGCTGTTTTATTAAATCCTTTTTCTTTTTAACCCGTTGCTCTTCTCTCCTTTCTCTGATTTCATTTCTCTGCTGGGTAGAGGTTATCAGGTGATAGAGTAACTGTAGCTTAGCCCTGGACACAGACTGGATTCACATTTAAGAGTGCATTAGACAACTACAGTGATTTTTTTGGTCCAGAAATTGTAGCCCAAAAGCATTACTTTTGGAGGTAATGAATGTTTATGAACAGTTGCTAATCCATCTCTGATAGATAAATAATTCATTAGATGCCTGTTTTGGACAGCTCACAGGATGTAAAGAATGTTGTAGAATAATAACATCTTGCACATTTGCAAAATATTTTTCTTGTAAGTGGAAAGGAAGATATAGGGATAGAACAATAGCACAGCAAGGAAAGAAATGAAAAGAGCAGGTGGAGGCTGACACACTCAGGCTCTAGAGCAAAAGTAGTAGGAAAACCATGAGATTAGTCAGGGTTTAACTAGGTCAAAGTATAGTCTGAGTCCCTGCGTGTGAGATCTAAACCCTGTTCAGACTCAGTTCTTTGTCTGGTGAAACAGAAGGCCTAACTTGTAAAAGGAAGTCTCCCCTAGGAAATATTTTGGTATTGTGAGAATATGTTTATGGTTAATACTTTGATGAAAAGCAAGAGAAACTAAATGACTGAATTTGTGACCAATGGTTGTAAACATAGGAAAGTCAATATCTGGGAATGCTAAAAGGCTGAAGGAAAAAAAAAAAAACAAAACCCAAAAAACCCAATCAGCCCTAAGCCAAAGCAGCCAGAAGTGGTGGATGTCAGGAAAGAAAGAGAAATGTGTCATGAAAAGAAAACAGATATATGGAGATTAAAAGAAGGTACATTAAAAAGAGAAAGATTAGGGAGGAAGTAAAAATCAATGGGAATAAAATATACATAAAGCAAGTCATAACAGGATGTTTACCTTTTGTCAGATGCATTCATCAATCTGTAAAAAGAAATTAAAATGTAAAGCAGTGGAATAAAGAACCCAGCAAAGCTGGGCTGAAAATACACTGCAGCTTCCCTGGGGCAGCAGAGTGCCTGAGGCTTCCCCCAGCTCCACTCTCAGGTGATCTATGTTTTGGCATCTGTCAGTCAGACCTGGGCAGTCTGCTTCCACAGCTTGGTGATCTCTGGGAGTGTCAAAGGTGAAGATGGGTCCTGTCTTTAAACTCTATTCTTTGAATTCCAGAACTTGGGAGGACAAACTGTGTGCTGTCATGTTCCTCTTGTAGAATAACCTAGTATTGCCAATCCAAGGAGTTTCAAGCCTAGGTGATTGCTGTTAAATTGTGTGCCCCCAACCACTTCTAACTTCCAGTCCATCCAGTGCACCACAACAGCAGTCCACTTGTAGCTGGTTAATGGAGCTGTTACTCCAATGAAAGACCAAGGCAACAGAGCTGTGCCTGCCCACAAGGACGTTTCCAGTGGATAATTCTTTGCTTTTGTTTTGCAAATCCAATTGAAAAAGGCCTTGGTGAGAACAAAAGTTGGATTACAGAGAGTTGTCTTACAGTGTAATTTAGATTTTGCTCCAACTAAAATGGAAGTCAGTAATACTGAAGTCAGTCTCTTAGCCAGTTCGTGAATAAGTGTTTTTAAGTATCAGCTCTCCTAGGGAAACAAGGCAACTGTTATGACTTCAACATGGTAGAAAAAAAAAAAGTGGGGAACTAGAGACTCACCTTCCTCTTTATTACCTGTAAAGCCTGCTCTGTACTTATCATAAGGACCCTCCTTGCTCACATTTCATCCTTTCTACTGCTAAGCCATTTCAGAAGGTTGTTTCTGAAAGCATGCCCAGTCTGTAGTGTACACATGAACTTCATGCTTTGTTCAGAAAGCTTTATTCAGGCTTTCTGTCTAAGACTTAAAAATCTGATTTAGGGTGAAATTGCAAATAAACTTTAAAGACTACCTAACATAGCAAAGACTAGTTGGCAATCTTAAGAAATGCACCTGATAGGCTATTTAGGGAATTTTAAAAGGCTGCTAGAGTCACTGATTTAAAACAAAAAAATGTCATGAGCTTAGCAGAACAATAAAATAAATGGGCCGTGAAGGGTTTATTCAATAGAAAGGAGTTTTAAACATCAGGACTCTGGTTTTTCTGCCACCATGATGATTCTCAGTTTATAATCAAAAGATATGATCCTTATTTCAAATATTAATATCTGGTGTGGCACATTAACATTTTTTAGAAGCCTACAGAGTTTTCTTCCACTCTTGTGCTCGTTCCCCTATCCTGAGGTCAGTGTGGTTCATAACTTTTGTGTCTAATCAGCTTCAGCTGTTTAGTGGATTAATGACATTTGTCACATTTGGCAATATGAGGCAGGCTGGTTTAATACAAATTAAGGTGCTGATTATAGATTGGATTTGGATGCAGCTATTTCATACACGTGGGCAGGTAGAAGCACTAGAAGTAGCAGTTGACTGGTGTGCTGATGAGAGTGCACAGTCAGCTTTAGGAAAAGCAGTGATTTTCACTTCCATATACTTCTGGGGCAGTGCCTTGTGCAGATGGTATGTATGCTTTATTATTGGCCATTGTACTGCAATGTCAACATTGTCATGCGTAGCAGATCCTTTTTCAGACTGCCTCACATTATTTTGTTAGAGGTGCAGAACTTTGAGCAGCTCAGTCTGTTCTTTGACACCTGCTTGAGCTCTGTGCCCTGCTCGTGCTCCCTAAATAAGTGAATTGCTTAAATCAAATGCAAGAAAATAGAAATCATTGGTGAGATTTTCCATATTTTGTTACTTCATGACAGTTGGCAAGCTATGAAAGGAAAAATGAGCTTGATATTAGTGGTATAATAGAAACAGAAAACCTCCCGTTCCAGGGCAGCAGAGATTCCCAGATGCAGGCACTGCCTTTTACTGATAGTTTTATTTCTCTCTCCGGGAATAGGTTGTGTGTTTCCCCATGAACAAACAGGAGTGCTGGTTGCTCCTATGAGCATTTGCTGCCATCCACATGCACATAGGAATGGTGTTCTCAGTGCCTGTTCTTGCTGGAGGACATTGAATCAGAATGTTCAGGAAATAAAAGCTGTCGCTTAGCAAATTAATGTATTATGCGAAACTTCACATTCCCTGAGTGCTTAAAACAGCGGTTTTGAAACTGTGGGCTGAAACTCTTCTGAGATTGGACAGTGTTAAACATCTCTGGCTGGCAAAGGTTCACTTGCCTTCAGGTTGAGAACGGAAAATTACTGGCTGGATGTGTTTATTCTAGCCAGGAAACTGCTAATTACTCCTTAATTGCCGTCAGGAGATCATTTCCTCCAGGATAAGTGAACAAACATTTGTGGCTGGTAATAATCAGGTTTCACTTCCTTGTCTAAATGAGTGCAAGCAATTCCCACTTCAAGGTCCTACTTGAAAGGTCAGAAGGTACTGACCTAGCTACTTTGGATAGCTTCACACTGCAGTAATCTTAGTGCTTGCCAAGGCATTGCCATTATGCTATTGCTTCATGATGTGCTGGTCTAAATCTGAACAAATACAGAACTCAGCTTTGGTTCCTTTGAGGGAGTAAAGCTTTCACACTGTAGAGGATTGGCTGCTTTCTTGTGATTTATTTACAATTTGTGCTGATCAGACAATGTTTTCCTACCAAAATCTCCATACGTTTTAGAACTGGAAAGAATAAATAAGAGTTACGAAAGTAAAATAGCAAAGATCAACTTGTAAAAACCATCTGAAGTGGGATTTCCTTTTTGTATTGTCCCTCTTCAGTTTTCTATCATAAAGATGCATTACTCTGTTTTGTGGACAAAAGGGAGAAAAGCATACTGAGAGCCAGGAACTGATTAGTAGCCCAATTGTGAAAACTCTAATCTAAAAATCCAGCACCAAACTACTACTGGAACAATTATAATAATATTGACACTCTCCAGATATATGAAAAGCCTTATCAGTAGTACCTTCATTGTTGATGATTACCCCATTATTATAGAAAAGGACTTGTGATCCCTTTTCTCTGTACATGCTTCCAGCATCCCTCTGGTTTGTAAAGTCAAGGGCACCAGCCATCCTCAGAGGGAGCAAAAGTTCACTGCAGGGTACCAACATCCCAAAGTCTTCACAAGACACAGGCAGTAGAAATGCCAAGCAACTCCTCCCCCAAGGCACAAGCACTGCTTCCACTTTTATGTACTCAATCACACTTTGGTCTGTAAAGCCTGGGAGAGCCTCCCCTAGCCCATGGCCCTCAGAAGCTGCAGCTGAACTGAAGAGCCTCAAAAAGGCCAGGCAAGCTCTTGAGATCCTGCCTTCTCAGACCAGTATAGAGCCTGGGACCTTCTGGTACACTAAAGTTATATTAGCTTAACAGAAGCTACAGAGGAAGGGCTGAGATACTGAATTTATCAGCAGAAAGAAGCCAAAGACCACACAAATTAATTTGCTGTACTGTGGGAATCTCTGTACTGGTTTGTTAGGGTCATGAGAAACCAGGAGATGAAAGCATTGCCTTAATTACAGTATCTTTGTAAATCTTGTTACATTAAAATGAAAATGATGGTATTTTACCAAATGGTGTGCAGCAATATCTGCTTAAACAAGAGCTACTGATAAATACATCAGTGTTTCCCCAGATAACTGATTCCAGCTGTGGCATTTTATTCTCTCCAACATATAACTTTATATGCACATTCTCAATGGGCATGCAGTGCTCAGACTGTGCAAAGTTGAACTGGTTGGGGGTTTTTAGCATACTGGAATTGAAGGAAGATTAAAAGGGCTACATATGAAATGCAGTTTTTAAATATCGCCAGTTATCTCTGTACCTGCTAAGACATGCATGTCCAGCACTGAAATTTGACTTTACAAAAGTCAAGGACATCATCCCCTTAGGTCCTCTGTGTGTGTGCAGTGGAGGGTGGTGAACATGCACTGTTCAAGCAGCTTCAATTCCTTCTACTATTTTTAATCCTTGGAGTAAGAATTTTGTTCACTTTGCACTGTAGATTTTGTTGCACATTCACCAAGCGCTTAGTGGAAGAAATCCCCGCCAGTATTGAAAGGGCTTTGTAGCTTATCTCAAATCAAGGTTCAGTGAGTTGATATAGTTGAGAAGAGTCATTCGATTAGTTTTTTTTGGGGTTTTGTGCTATGTATTATCTTTATTATAAGGGTAACAGAAGAGTGGCAAGTCACAGTATCAAGTGACTGCTCAACACTGCCTCGAAAAGTGTTGAAATAAAATCTGCTATGAGGACAGGCTGAGAGAGTTGGGGCTCTGCAGTCTGGAGAAGAGTAGGCTTCCAGGAGACCTTAGAGTAGCCTTCCAGTATCTGAAGGGGGCTACAGGGAGGCTGGGGAGGGACTATTGACAAGGTCTGGGAATGACAGGACAAGGGGCAGTGGGTTTGAACTGGCAGAGGGGAGATTTGGACTGGATGTTAGGAGGAAGTTCTTTACAGTGAGGGTGGTGAGACACTGGCACAGGTTGTCCAGGGAGGTTGTGGCTGCTCCCTCCCTGGAGGTGTTCAGGGCCAGGCTGGACAAGACCTTGAGTGACCTGTGCTAGTGGGAGGTGTCCCTGCCTATGGCAGGGAGTTGGAACTCGATGAGATTTGAGTCTCTTCCAACCTTACCACTCTGATTCTAATAGAAGGAGCCAATGGAGAGGCTGGGTTTTTTACAAGATTTAGGTAATGTACTTCTTTAGTGACACTGAATCGGAGGTTTCAAAGCTCAGGCTGTCTGAACACATTGTTTTAGCTAAAGGTTTTGAGCAGAGAAATTATTTTTTTAGTGTCACAGGTGTATTTCAGTTGCACCAATCATTTGGACATGTGCCTACAAACCCAAATAAGCTTTTTCAGTTTCCCAGTTCACATAAAAATATTACATAATGTTGCTTTGTAAGTCCTGCCAATTGTACTTAATGCACAGCTCCCATTTCTCCTGAATTTGTAGCAGTGTTTGTTGTTTAAAAGTCAGATGTGTTTTTCTTGCTCACTGCTAAAGTATTTCTGCTGTCATAATTTGCTTACTGCATTGGGCACTGAAAGAGTGTGCTGACAGGCTTGTCACTTAGTCTTAGTTATGTCCAGTTTGTATTCACACATGGGTTCTGGCTCCTCGTCTTGCATCTGACTGCCTCGAAAAGTGGGGGTTGGTTTCCTTGTGAGTGGATGTAACTAGAGTCAAAAGTAAGACCAGCTTGCTTCTGAGTGTTTGCATAAAGCCTCCAGAAGCTAGAGGAGTAGGCTAAACTCCAGTTGTGTTAGAACAGCAGCAAATGATCTCTAGATAAGGATTATTTGGAGTTTTGTTTGTATACACTGCAATATCTACATATGAAAATCAGTGATCTGTGAAGTCTTTATGCTTGATGGATTTAAGTATAGTTATTACACTGCCAGTGATCTTCCATTCATAGCTGTAAAGCTATTTTCCTAATGGCTGCTGATTTCAGGATTGTTACAGATGCTACTTGAGCTTGCAAATAAACTACACCATTCTCATAACTTTCACCCAAAGGAGTTTTCTGGGCTTCTCTCCAAACCTGAGGTTGTCTTGATGTGTAACATGTATGAATCGGGGATTTGTGCGAAGCAAAGTGTTTTGATGCTGGTGCATTTTCAGGTCTCAGACTATCTGACATGACAAGTAAATAGGAGTCAAACTTAATTTACAGGAATATGGCAGGCATTAAAATAAATTCAGGGCATCTGACAGAATTCTGTTGCGCCAGTATGAGCTGATGTGTCAACCTGAACACACAGTTCTATGCTTTAGAAATGTCCTCTACAAATACATAAGAAGAAATAAATGTTTTTAAGCCACAAAAGCTTGTTCTGACATCCTGGTCTTGCTTTAACTGTCACATCCTTGTAAAAATTGTTGTGCCATTAGTTGGTGAGCTGCTGTGAAGCAGTGAACTTCTGATTGCTCTCTTTTTGTTTTTCCTCTAACTTCCTGCTCAAGATTTTTTAACTTACCGCTGAATAGTGGATTTTTATTATCATTTAATAATGGAAATTAGCACACTTATGAATCTCAACTATGCTGGCATTACTTACATTTTATTCATGTTATTTGCCCCTTAATCATCTTGTAATTATCCACGCAATGCTTATAGATTTTTCTGCAGAGAAAAAAATAATCTATTGATCAAAACATCCACCAAATATTTTATCCATTGTCAAAATCAGGGAGCAGCAGAATAGAAGCTTTTGCAGTTAACTTGGGTCTTAGTTCTAGTAGGCATAAATCAGTTTTCTGCAGTGTTTGTGTAACAGGGTTGAAGGAATAAAGCTTGTTGGAATAGTGAAATCCAGGAAATCTTCAAATGCTAATAAATCAGTGAAGATAAACCTCCAGTTATGTGACTATTGTTCTAAGTTAAAAATTGCTTTTATAAATGCACTTTGACTGCACAGTGACTGCTCTGTCATCATGAGACAGCATCTTGCATGTACTCTGCTCAGCAGAGTAAGAGGCTTTTGCCTGCAATGCCACAGCAAGGTCTGAAGCCAAGTCAAAAAGTGTCATGGGCAGGGTAACGGTACCTTCAACGACCCTGCTCTGGCAGGGGGGATGGACCAGATGATTTGAGGATGGCACCAAGTTAGGAGCAGGTGTGGATCTGTTGGAGGGTAGGAGTGCCCTGCAGAGGGACCTGGACAGGCTGGATGGGTAGGCAGAGGCCAGTGGGATGAGATTTAACAAGCCTAAGTGCAGGGTTCTACACTTTGGCCACAACAACCCCAAGCAATGACACAGGCTGGGGACAGAGTGGCTGGAGAGCAGCCAGGCAGAGAGGGACCTGGGGGTGCAGAGAGAGAGTAGCTGAAGATGAGGCAGCAGTGTGCCCAGGTGGGCAGCAGAGCCAATGTCATCCTGGCCTGGACCAGAAGCAGTGTGGGCAGCAGGAGCAGGGAGGTTATTCTGCCCCTGTGCTCAGCACTGCTCAGGCCACACCTTGAGTGCCATGTCCAGTTCTGGGCCCCTCAATTCAAGAGAGATGTTGAGGTGCTGGAAGGTGCCCAGAGAAGGGCAGCAAGGCTGGGGAGGGGCCTGGAGCACAGCCCTGTGAGGAGAGGCTGAGGGAGCTGGGGGTGTGCAGCCTGCAGGAGAGGAGGCTCAGGGCAGAGCTCATTGCTCTCTGCAGCTACCTGAAGGGAGGTTGTAGCCAGCTGGGGTTGGGCTCTGCTGCCAGGCACCCAGGGACAGAAGGAGGGGACACAGTCTGAAGTTGTGCCATGGGAGGTCTAGGCTGGATGTTAGGAGGAAGTTCTTGACAGAGAGTGATTGGCATTGGGGTGGGCTGCCCAGGGAGGTGGTGGAGTGCCCATCCCTGGAGGTGTTCAAGCAAAGCCTGGATGGGGCACTTAGTGCCATGGTCTGGTTGATTGGCTAGGGCTGGGTGATAGCTTGGACTGGATGAGCTTGGAGATCTCTTCCAACCTGCCTGATTCTATGATTCTATCTTTCAAGGTCCCTTCCAGCCCCTGACATTCTATGATTCTGTGACCCCAAAAGAGGAGAGATTTACTTTGTTGTTTTTGAACTGTAGCCTGACTAAAGCTGCTCGAGCTCACGGAGGCAAAAACACTAAAACTGTTGCGTATTCTACATGTGGATCATGCCAAGAGCATGTAATAAGTGCTGAAAGTCAATTAGTCTTTACTTCATTTTCACACAGCATGTCTCTTTGAACATTATGGCATGACACTAAGATAATATAAACATGCCTGCTCAAAAACTGTTGGGAAAAATGAGTTGTCAGCCATGATATATTTTACTTTGCTTTCATAGCTTATATTTTAAAACAATAATAGCTGTGCATGTTGTTATACAAGTGCAAAGTATGTGCACACCAGATGGCAATCGGGAAATACATGCATGAGCTGAGGATATATGGAATGCTTTGCTCACAGCACACCTTGAATTCAAAGAGCATTTCACAGAACATACTGAATTAAAAAAAAAAAAATCTGAAGCACTTTTCTTCAATAAAAATGTTTTTTTGTTAAGATTAATAAACTAGAATTGGAGCAACACATCTCTCAAACAATGCAGTGCTCTGGTTTGTACTATATTAAAGCATTAATATTAAATACTAAAATGGCTTGTGGCTTAGAGTGGTTATGAAAAAAAATCACAGATAAAATGTCTGAAATAACCATAAGAACATAAATACTTTATACTTTTATTGGTGATAATGTCCTTCCATTATAACAAGTCAAATATCCTTCTTTTGCATTTAAACTTTAAATTGCTCTTTCAGAGTTTCTTTTAAAATGTTTAGATTAGCAAAATGGGATTACATATTTACAAAGCATTACTTGCTTATTTCCTGAAGTGATGCTCCCAGAAGGAGCTCCCAAAAGGCACTGCAAGAGTCTTCAGAAGAGTTTGATGCTCTGCAGTAGAACTGTCTTGAAACTTGCTCACTCATCAGCTGGGGTTTTTTTCTATCTACATGTCTTAAAGAATCACTAAGATCCTACAAAGTAGCAATTTGGTTTTTCATATAAAGTGTCTTTATTATTTGAATCCTAGAGTGTGCTCAGTGTCGTGGTGCCTTCTCTCTCAGAATATCAGGCTAGGTAAAGGCAAGGCTTGATTTGCTGCTTCTGCTATAATTACATGGGTCTAAAAATCCCAACTGAAGTTGGGAAAAGGGCAGGTCTGGACCTTTGCATGTCCGAAGCAGAATTTGGGAGCTGAAACTCCTTCCTTCCATCCTTCCCTAATTTGAACATGGCCCTCAAGTGTCACACCAGAGAAATCACTGCACGAAGGGAACAGTCATTTAATGCCACACAGCACAGCAGCCTTCTGAGGGGATCTGGGGGATTGTTTTCTCCTTTGTCAGAACTTTCATTCTGTCATATGTGTGACCCAGAGGAATCTCTCCTGGCACCTTGTGGGAGATAGAGCTGTCGGTTTGCTGCCTTGCAAATCAGTGGGAGATATCAGTGGCAAGTTCTCTAGCTGTCCCTTTTGTCTGATCTTGGTGTGGCAGCTGAGCATAAGAAACAGGGTGCTGAGCAGTCCTGTCTACTCCCGAGGCCCATCTGGTGTCAGATTGCCATCTGAAGTTCTCCTCTTGTAGTGCAGCAAGAAAGACACCTTGCGTTCGAGAAGGCAGACTGTAGAGCTGATTTGGATAGCAGAGAGGAAGAGTCTTTCTGTTGAGCACTGCTCATTTTGTCATGGCCATTTTCTTGGGAAAGACTTGGGGTACACTTTGCCAAGTGAGGAAGAGCCACTGACCTGCTGATCTCACTTCTGTAACTGACTTTTAGGAGCTCAATGACTCTGTTATCTCAAAATGAGGTGTGACACATGTTTTGCACCTATATATGTACCAACTGGATTATGCTGTATGGATGTCTTGCATGAAACTTGTTTGTAATTAACTGACACTGTCTTGATGAGTAAAGCAAAACCATCTACTATGTCTTTTCTGAAGTGTTCTTCAGTGCATCATTCTAGTCCCTGCCTTCAAATTCTCCTTCTATAAATGGCAAGACAACCCTCTTAAAAAAAAAAATAGATTACTGAGAGTTTTTTCTCTAAAATATATCTGCTGCCATCTGTTGACTTCTGAAGTACTTTCTAGTCTTAAATAAAATACAATCAGATTATTCAGATGTTATACATATAATTGAACTTCTTAACAGCACTTTAAGATACTGCCAATTAGCCACTTGAAACTGAGCCATATGTTTCCATTTTGTAATAAAGCCACACAGAAAAGGCTCAAATCTGTGAAAACTCATAGCTACACTGCATAGCATGGCACAAAATAATTTGTGTAGCTATTGAGGAAAATATTTAGTCAAATCAGTCTGAAAACACTAGGCTGCAGAGTAGTCTCTTCTGAGAGACTCAGTCCCAGGGAGAGATTGAGTATTTAGATGCAAGATGGATGGAGTAATAGCATGTGACAATGTGGGGTCCAAGTCTGCCACTGGGTTTAGTTTGATTTTTGGGTTTGTGCTTATATAAATGTATAGGATTGATTTACAAATTCAGTGGGGGGGAAAAACTACTTTGAGGGTGTAGAACACCACAACGAAGTGACTCTGTGCTTATTCTGCATAAGCCCTGTGTGTGTGTTTGTGCTGCATGCAGAACTTGCAATTTTTATGGACTCCTTCCAAAGTGGTGTTTTTTTCTCTCCCTCTGTGCTCTGTTTAGCAATCTGAGTGTTAAGAGGCATTTTTAAACTCATGTTTAGAGCAACATCCAAACATAGAAGTTACTGGCTTTTCTGTAGAGTTTTAAAGATATCCTGTGCCTTAGGATTAATTTGAAATCAGGTAACGAAGTGAGGTTTGGTCTAAAAGGTTACTTTTGTGGACTATACCCTACTAATTCCTCATGCAGCCATGACATGTTTTGTATTATCTGTGGCCATTAACTTGCAGTTTGTATTTTGCATACGTTACGTTATACCTATCTCTGATCAACTTCTTTATCCAAGATGCTGTCAGGTTCTTCATCTGTAAGAAATACATGTCTTGGTGTGATGAAATTCCACACTGGAATTCCATTTTCCCTGTCTGAAACCTGTCTTTGCTCTGATTTATTCTGTTTTGAGCATGCTCAAGTGAAATGTCTTGATCCTTAGTGCTGGACCAGGAATGGAAGCATCACTCTGCCAGGGAAAGAATCAGAAAAGGAAGCAGGTGTCTAATGTAGAATAATTACTGCTTTAACTCATTTTGCTGCAGTGAATTGTAGTAGTCTAAGCAGTATCACTCACTGCACCTGTTTGACACCTTGTGAACACTTTTGGCTCTCTGGCCTAAAACCCAACACCCTAAAACCATTGGTATTTCAATACAAAGGTACTAAGGGCCCTAACAAAATGCAAGTACTACAGAGTCCCTGGCACTGGCCTAGTTTTACCATTTGTCCCTCTCATTCACAACAAACCACATCTTTGACCTAACCAAGCCTGCTGAAGTGCAGAATAAGGATGTGCTAGAATATCATTGTAGATTAGATCACTGGGTGACACAGCTCACCTCTGTGGTTCAGTGTCCAAACACATTCTCATTTGTGATTTAAAGCAGCCTTTCACTGGTATGTTCTCTAGTTGCTGGCAATGTGTGAGTGCTTGCAGTGCTAAAGTTCTAAAGCTCTGTTCATGTGGCAGACTGTTTGCTAGGTGTCAGTCAGATCAGCTGGATTTATTTTGATCCAACCCATACTTGTTGTGGTGTTTTACGGAGAAGTAAATAGTGTGTGTGAAGCAAATGCACACTGGTTTATCTGTCAGTTGCTTTGGCTTAGATGAATCCTAGCTTATTAGAAGAATCACAAATGTCATATGTAATCTTAATGCCTAACATCTCCTCAGAAGTGATGACTGCTTTCTCCAGGAGCAACTGATCCCAGTTGGCCCTAACATTTCTGCGCAGAAGTGACCTTCTACTAGAGGCTGTAGAGATCCTCCAAAAGGAATTTACAATCACTGCTTCATTTTGCATCTTTTCCCCCTTTAAAAAAAAACCAAAACAAACCACACAACAAAAAACCCAAAACCCACCAAAACAATGCTTCAGGCCTTTTAAAGGAGATTCTGTTTAATATTTTATTAGATCAAATTTGGGGCTTAAAATGTTTTCTCTTTTGAGTTCCCTAACTGCATCTTCTTTATATTCTACAGCTAGTGAATAAACTGGTGACCTGCTAATAAGTGTTATCAATAAAAATTTATCTAGTTAAATTTCAAACATAATCCCATATTATTGTAAGAGAGCTCAGTGAGATATATGATAATGGAGTAATAAACTCCTGAAAATTGGAATTTAGCAAGGAAGTAACAACGGAACTGGGACTGTAGCATCGTGATCTCAATGGTAAAATAAATATTTAATCAGCAGAAAGACCTGGATAGAGCAGCAACAGTTAAGTTTAGGTACAGATTATCTGCACCAGCTTTGCATTGCTGTTTTTTTTTAATGGGAAGAAAATGAAAGCCCTGACTTGGAACACCTCTAACAAACTTGAGATGCTGAGGGACGGTAAAATTGGTGCAAGCATAACCCAACACTTCAATACCTATAGTAACAAGCAGCATTTTGATGATCTTTTTTCCTCTATGCATAACTATTCTGGTTTAAAGGAGTTCCAAGCCCTTAAATATAAAATGCTGAGGTTTCAGGTCATATACTATCAGAACATCAGCAGTGTTTTGACTCTTCTTGAGAAGTTTATTTAAAAGTTTAATTAGCACCTCCCCAGTGAAGTAAACGACCATGATGTCAGACCTTGCTCTGCTACATCCTGCCTAATATACTGCATTAAGTATTTTTCGGTTCATCTTTTATGTTGATTACAGACAAATCAGTTTCTTACATCATCAGCCAAAAGCAAATCTGTGGCAGTAAGTTCCAGAATGTTATGGCGCACAAAGGAGCGATTGCCAACTCAGCCTGTTGAACCAAGTTAGCAGCTGAAAGGGAGGCTGATGGTTACATTTACAAAATGGCACTTTAAATTTAAAATAATTTAAATTTAGCAATTTAAAATAATCTTGGGGTTATAGTTGGCTTTAAAGTGCATTTATTAACTACTGTCTTACTAGACCCACATTAGTGTGGTACAAAGAGCTTATTGCTCCTGGATTCTGTGTTGTACAGAAATTTATCAGCGCTATGGGCAGTAGCTCTTATGTTGGGAGTTAGATGAATAACATTCCTATAATTCTTCCCTGGAAGCTGCAGGAAGTTTTGCATCAATTAAGACCTAAAACATGTGTATGGAAAGGCTATTTCTGCTTTTCTGCCTCTTTCATTTCTTCCTTGATTCTTTTCCCCTGTTCACTTTCTGTAAGAGAACAGTAGAGTGCTCCAGGAGCAGGGCTAGTTTTTCAAAGAATATGCCCCTCCTGTTCAACTTAGGGTTCACCTTGAAAGAAGCTGGTAGCTGAGTGCTTTGTTTGGCACGAGTGTGAATTCCTTCTAATATAAAGCAGCAGAAAGTCAATGGGCGGAACAGCTTAGGAATCCCTGTGGTCATCAAAGACAGATGCAGGTAGAATGCATGCCATTAATGCCATCATCTGGGTGAGGAAAAAAACAGATGTGAAGATTAAGTCAGAGATTCTTTTTTTCTCCTCAGTTTCTAAAACAACCCCCTGCAGTGTCTCTTTGCTTTGTTTTTGGAATTATAGCCAACTGTAGCTTTCCACTGATTCCTACAAAGGTCAGATGTGTAAAAGCTATTTCTTGTTCCTAAGTGGCTGCCTTTCTGGCAGTGAAGTGCAGTCCTATAATATGACCCCCAAGAGCAGCCTTGGCCAAGGGATTGCTTGGATGCTTGAGCTGCAAGGAGCAACAAGAGCAGGCTGCTCTGAGAGATGCAGCCCTTCAGAGGGGGCAGTCAGTCCCCCAAGGACCAGAGCAAGGCAGGCTTGGCAAGCCAGTGGCAGGAGACTAATCCCTGGAAGTGAGCAAAAACTGAGGTTTGAGGGTATACATCTGGAATGGAAAATGATAACTTAAGGTCTGATATTTATTTAATAGGAATTGTGATATTTGTCTGGCTCAGGTGAGAAGGCTCTCATCCTATTTCAAGTATCTTCCCTCTTTTTTTAGTGTTTCTCGCATTCCCAATTCTAAACAGTTTTGTGGTGAAGCATAAATGCAAGTAAATGGAGCCTGTCAGAGTATTCTTACTTCTTTTGTACTGTAACCAAGTGACCTGACCTGTTTGTTTTGGGTTTTTTTCATTATATCACTAGCTTTGTCCATCTTGATACATGCAAACAGCTTAAAACTAATGCAGACAATTCAACTAGATTCTCATTTCAGCTATTATTATCTTTCTCTTCTTTTTCCCATCTGATGGTTGCTACTTCAACTACTTGCAGTAGGGAAAGATTTTTGTACGAAAGTTCACTTCTGACTAATTTGACACAGATGCATGGTCACTGTTTCAGGCAGTTGCTAGAGGAAATGAAAATAAATCTGGAGTTTTCCATGGCCAAGTTTCACTTGTAACTCTCATGTGGAAAGCAGGAATGATACATCTGTAAGGTTTGTTTTTCTGTGAAGTTTACCTTTTACCTCAAAGTATTAGTAATATGTAAGTAGTAGGTGATGCAGACCAGTGTGTATAGTTTTGCATTCTCAGAGCTCTCTGAGGTTTACCACTGCTAATACTGTAGGTTTACTGACCTCAGGTGCATGCATAAAACCAGGTTTTCTGGGATTTAGGGAGCTTTAAAAATGGAGTTAGTTTATGCCTGACAGTTCGTGGTGTGGTGGGCACTGTTGTTCTTGGCTCATGACACTTCTGTAACTAACGTTACCAATTGTGTGTTGCTTTCTCTTACTGAAGAGCCAATAGAGATGACCACATCAGAGCAGCCTGATGGCAGGCAAAAAGCTGCACTCTGGGAGTAAGTGAGTGAAATGGAGGAGGGGAAATCTCTTTTCAAAGTACTGTAGATCTTCAAAATTAGGGGATTCTGATTAATAATTTTCAATTTTATATAATTTCTTTTGGCTCGACTGATTTTGTCAAAGTTTATTGCCAGGTCAGCTGTTTCTCTGTTAATTCAGTGAAGGAAGACAAGGAAGGAGGAATAAAGCCAAACTGTCAAGAACTTCCAGTCAAGAGACCTGAGCTGTTCATATAGAAGATATTTTACCATGAGGGTGGTGAGACACTGGCACAGGTTGCCCAGAGAAGTGGTGGAAGCCTCATCCCTGGAGGTCTTTAAGGCCAGGATGGATGTGACTCTGAGCAATCTGATGTAGTGTGAGGTGTCCCTGCTCATGGCAGAGGAGTTGGAGCTGGACGATCCTTGAGGTCCTTTCCAACCCTGACAAATCTGTGGTTCTATGTAACGTTTGTAACCTGCAGGAAACCTGCAGGAAGCAGTTTCATAGGAAATCTACTTAGGCATTTAAGTCTGCTGAAATGCACAGATACAAGCACACAGAAGAGAGAAGTAACTTTGGCTTCTGCAGCATGCTGGCAGGTTAAGGGCCTTGCTTCCCCACTTCTGACTCCACTGTAGCTGCATCACAGTGACCAGCTTAAATCTGTCATTTCCACAAGATGTACTGTTACACTTAGATGAGAAATTGCTTTTCCCTTAAAAAGGCTTTCATAATTAAAAAAAAAAAATCCTCCCTCAGATGGTGTGAATGACATCCAGACCTTTCAAAGCTTCAAAAAAAGAATTCACTAAGCCAGACGCCATCACTGCTATGTATTAATATGCATTAGCCTGACAGCATAATTAGTACACTATCAAACATAATATGCAATAATTTAATTAGTATTCACAGGGGTAAATATGTGTTGGGAAGAGTTCTTAAAATAGTTTATTGAAAAAGAAATCATGCTTCACAAACTTTTCAAGGCTCTTTCAGGGAGCTGCCAAGCTTATGCCAGTTGATGCAGTCTGCTTGGGTAACTGGAAAGCATGTGGACACAATTCCCTGCCAAAATACCATCAGAAATGTAGACAGCCAGGGACTAAGAGCTCCTTGGCTTGTCAGGGTCCCTACTGCACTAAGATGCCATTATCTCCTTGAGAAGCCTTGTGGGAGACCCCCATTCTCACACCACCTGCCTGTGGGCTGAGCACCAATCCTAGGGCTTGGGCACCCAGAGCTGTACTGGGTCCTGTCCTGCATCCAGCCCTGTCTTCTCCAGACTTGGCTTGCTTCCTGCTTTCTCCAGGTGAACTCTTGACCTGTGCTGTCCATATGCTTATCACCATCTCTATCTCAGTCTCCTGCTCCTTCTAACTGAACTGCTCAAGGAGTCCTTGCTGGGACTGTGGAAGTGTGCCCCAGTCAGCAAAGTCAGTGTCCTGCCTCTGCTTCTCTCGCCAACAGCAGCACCACATCCTTGCTGCTCCCGACAGAACAGCAGTGGTGAGGAGTAAATGGTCTGTTGTGTAGGGCAGCTGTCAGTTGGAGATTCTGTGTTTCTCAAAATGTGAGCAAGTAGGAGGAGTTTTCTGGTAATAAATGTATTTGTGGCTAATCAAGAGTCCACAAATAGTTTAACCAAATCCTTCCTCCAGAAAGGTATTTTTGAAGTTCTGTCATTGAAAGCAATTTAAGTAGGGAATTCTCCTGCCACTGGGTCAAGGTAATCTCCTTTAGTTTTGACAAGTGTTAGAAGAACTCTCTTGGAAAGCATTGGGAAAAATCCCACCTAATACAAATGGCCAAACTCTCCCTCAAACGCAAATCAGTAGCATTTGAATGGGTATTTGTGGTTTTTCAAGACAAGAAAGGGCAAAATGGTGTCCTCCTGAAAGCATTTAACAGGGCACCTGTGGTGGGTATGTGTAATTTAGCAGAGTGATGATCGGTAGAGTAGACAGGACAAGAAACTGTTTTAAACAGAGCTAAAATAGAGGCTAAACTGCATGGATATCATATTGCACAACTTAGAAATATTTTCTTTATCAGTGTAGAGCTCCTTACTCAGTTGTAGCCTGCCTTAACTGACTTCTGCCTGGAAAACACTGATGAATAGCACACTGATGAGGAACTGTAGGGAAAGGGTAGAAATTATGTGGTTAGCTCTCATTCACTGCATGCAGATTTGTAGTTAATCTGAGAGGCTGAATGTGGTGACAATTAATCCCCCACAGCAGACTTCAATAGTAAAACACTTGCACACAGAGGCAAACAGAAATGGGGTTCATTGGTGTGCCAGTGTGGTGGCTAACACAAGACTGAAGTCAGTGCTCACAGCCTAGACCAGGCAATCTGCTTGGGACACCCTGACCTCAACACTTTTTTTTTTTTTCCCTTAAAGGCAGACTGGAAAGCATTGAGTTATTGAAACTGCCAAAATAAGAAACCCTCACCTTCTAAATAGTACTATGCCAAGCTTGTTTTCTGTGCTATAGAATCTGGTTGCTAGAGAGCAGATGCAGGATATGGTCAAATAATCAGCTGCAGGGCCCAACCTAGGTACATGTCAGTCTGGTTCTTGTTAGCGTGAGTCAGCTTGTGTCAGTTGTGCTACCTAGCTCTCAGGTCTCTGCACAGCATGTTTACATGGCTGGGATTTGAAGCAAATACAAAAGCACAGTGATGTATTATGGCTACAAGAGAGGGTGAGGGCAGGAGATGGAATGGCCTAAGTGTCTATTTTTGCGCTTTGCTTCTCTGTTTTGGGCTTTCTAAACATTCTGTTCTGAAGGGAGATTTACTGTTCATAGGATTTTTCAGTGTTAATGTTTTCAAGAAGCATCAGAGTTCTGGTATGCCTTTGTTCTACTAGAGATCCAAAGTAATCCTTATTCAAAACAACTAATATCATAGCAAGTGCCTTAATGGTGGGGAATTGACTCTGGTTAGCCATTTGCCTTCAGTTCAGAGTAATCTCTGGAGGAACAGTACATTCATTGTTTTTACTCGGGTGCATTTTAAACCAGCTTCCCAATTCTCCCGGCGTTGCGTTAGAGTGAAAGCAGCATTATGCAACAGCTGATGTGAGCGTCCGTGCACGTGGTATGCAGCCTTGCTTTGTTAGGAGCACTTGGGTCCTTTTACTACCCTTGAACAACATACAGTACATTCAGCATCAATTTTATTCCCCTTTTAATTTAGAAAGGAAAACTTATTTTCCCAAAGGTATGGCTCACTTTTCATATGAAGTATTGTATTTCCCTGATTTATTGAGATATTAACATGGAAATGGTGATGTTAAACAATACTTGGAATAGCTCTAAAAGTGTAGTGGGAATCATGATTTCATAAGAAGAAAATTAGTTATGTAGGTAACATTATTGTATAATTTCCCATAGGATCACTACATCAGGCAAGATTTTATTATATTCTAAAACAAAGTTGCTTGCACTCACTTTATATTTAAAGTACTGCTGAATTCACCAATATCATAAGGCTGCTCACAGTACAAGCAAAGACATCTGTTAATGGTACCATGAATAGTTATGAACTGTGGTACTCAAATGGCTTTGCCAGCAAAGCATTGCCTCCTAATTTATTTTTATAGCAAATGGATGCCTCATTTTTCATGGTTTGGTAGTTTGCATTCAAATGTACCAATAACTTCCAAGGCAATCACTTCTACACAGTGTGCTTTATTTGAGAGCATAAGATGCAATAGCTAATGGGGTGTCGGTGGGTAGCCTTCTCCATCAGCAGTTTTCTATGAAGCCTTATGTCATTTTCCTTTGTTTAAGATGAGCCCATGAAAAGGAACATACTACATAAAAGTATGCTTATTGTATGGAAGATTTAATTTAATTTCTTATACACAAATAAAGAGGGACAAAGGCTGTGTAATTGCACCAGGTTTGTCATCAAAAATCCTACAGCTGAGCTGGGCATTTTGCATTTTCACTCATTCCTGGAGGCATCACTGAACACTAGACGGGAACACAAGTGGTGTCAGCTGCTACAGCAAAGTTCAAAAGCCTCTAAAGGCTTCTACAGAAATCAGCTGAGAGGAGGGAGGCAGCAAAAACTGTAATTAAGCTCTGCTTAAGTTATGTTCTCAGATAGTATAACCAGTTCTAGAAACGGTTTGTGAGATGAATGTTGGAGGGGATTCAGAGTCAGGATGTGGGGATTCAGAGTCAAGATTCATGAGTTCATCAGCTGCCTTGTGGACTGTTACCATGTAACTAGCTGAACACTGGCGCTGGGTGGCTGGTCGGGTGGGGATGCTGTGGTGATTAGCTGGGCTGTTGCTGTGATAGACAAGCTAGAGTTCATTGACTTCAGTGTGGTGGATCCTTTCTTGTGTGCGTGGCACTGCTGCTGGCTTTGTCAGTTGAAATCCAGTTTCCTTTAACGGTGCCACTAACCACCCTGTTGTATATGGCTGCATAAATCTAAGCATGCCCCCTCTTTTTGAGGGCAGACGGAATCTACTGAGTGACTAGAAAAAAAAACTTCCATTATGTTTATCATGCTAGGATAATGTGAGGTCTGTAGTGATTTGGTTTTGAGAAAAACCTGAGAAAGAAAAAATTGGCAATCTCCATAACAATGTTAATAAAATAAATTCATCTTATTAAAGTGAGAGTACAAATCTGATTTTTAGAAGAGCTTTTATAGGTGCACTGGTTTGTTTGGGATTTGATTTTCTTTAATTGAGAATTCTTTTAAGTATTTCCAAGCACAAGTTCACATATCCTTGTCTTGGCAGTCTCACAAAGCAGTCTCATGAGAGCCAATCCCTGAATTGCAGATACACCTAGCTAGCTCTGGGGCTAAACACTAAATGGGATCCTGCTGAGCTGTGCTGTTGCTATCACCAAAGGGACTCAGAGCTCTCCATAGGGAGCTATTAGGTAGAACATTTTGATCGACCAGTTAAGTGCCACTTCTCTCAAGTGTGAGAGCCCAGTAAATGCTCACCAGCACCCTTCAAATCTTTATATCCCACTCTGGTGGCCCTTCTACAGACACTACTTGAAAACTGCATTTAGGATTATGGCTTAAATACTAGTATTTGTTACAACTAGCATGTAGATTTATGCTGGGTATCAGAAAGCTTTGACTTTCCCCACCTTTCCTCCCCCCCTTCTGATTTCACTGTAGTGTAGTGTCTTCCACAGGATTTTTCATGTGAAATACTCCCATAGCAATGAAGCCATAGTGTTTTGAAAGCATCAATTCCTCCCACTCTCAGTGGGGGGAAGGGGGGAAAAAAGAGTGACAAAATGTTTCTCAAGCCAGATATGTCACTGGGAAACACTCAGCTTTGGAATTAACTTAATTGAAGGCTTTCCAATTAGATCACATTTATCAGCAAAGCCCATTACTGCTTCAGCTGCAGCAGTAGCTCTATTAGGACTCAAAATAGCTTGAGGAAGGCTTCTCTTTTCCCTGCCCTTCTATTCTGTAAATCAAAATAAACCACCTCAAGCCTCTGACTAGCACTGGCAAAGCAAAGCCTATTTCAAGAAACAGTTGTTGTCTAAGAGTCCCACTCTTGTAGCAGAGTTTGGGATGCTTAGGATAGAGGCCAAGAAGCTTGGCAACTAAACAGGTGTTTACAGTCTCAATCCAGTTTTGCTGCTTCTCTCCTTTATGTAGCTGTGGTAAAATGCAGACTGTTGGCATGTAGATGCTGTGTCCTGGCAAAAAGGATCTGAAATCTCTGCTAACAATTGTTCTAGTAATAAGGCAAGTTTTCCATGTGGTTCTGACTATAGGTTGTGATGCACTATAATTAA
The DNA here is from genome assembly GCA_013399775.1 of Semnornis frantzii. NCBI lineage: Eukaryota > Metazoa > Chordata > Aves > Piciformes > Ramphastidae > Semnornis > Semnornis frantzii. Next base: position 47,948 of record VWYK01101642.1, read on the forward strand.
CTGGGATTATAATAAGCATTTTTACACCAATAGTAGTAACAAAGAGCTGGGCCTGCAAAACTTCAGTTTTCAAATAGCAGCATCCTTTCACACCCCTGATTGATGGAGGCCTTTTCTTTCTGCTGAAGCAAAACCATCACTGAAGCTTGCAGAGGGTGTGTTTGAGCCACTCTTGCCAGGCATGAGTTGCTTGGTGCACTTCAGCCATCACTGCTAAATGGTGCTGACACTGATTTGTCTCCTCTGAAGGCCAGAGCAGGATAAACACAGGAGCTGTTACACTGTGGGGGATATCGATCAGCTCTGGTTAGTGCTCGGTGACTGTATGCTAGTGAAATCAATTGGCAGATTACTTTGTGCTCGCTGGCAAGTAAAGCTCAGCTCCAGATGTGATCAATCCACCAATCTATAGTGACAGAATAATACATTAAAACAGATTGATCCTTGAGCTGCACTAAATTGGGTTAAATCTTTGTCCTTGGGTGAGTTTGTTTTACAGAAATGCAATTTATGCATCGCTTCTTGGCTTTCTGATAACATTCTTTAAGTGCAGTATCTTTCTCTTTAACATCTTCCTTGCCAGAGCTGCCTTCTTTTCCATCCTCTGCTAGGCTGAATGCTTCCTACAGAAATGTATGTAACAGTGGTTTTGTGAGCTCTGAGTCACAAGTTATTTGTAACTGTTCTTCATAAAATCCTCCTTGAATGTCAGCCTGCAAGCTAGATCTGAAATGATTTGGTGATGCCAGAGGGAAAAGGGTTATCTCAGTTGATAAGAAATTTTTATCTACTTCTGTCTACCACAGATTTTCTGTCTGTTAGGGTAACCAGTCTAGAGGTGCCATGCTTCATGTCTCATACTTGTTCTGGGGAAATACCACCAGCTTGGATGGCTGTATAAAATGGAGGACAAAACTGAGTAAAGGCTAACTCTTTAACAGGCACAAGTATGACAGCAGTATCATTTAGGCTTGAAAAGAACTTTAAGCCCATTGAGTCCAACTGTTAAGCCAATATTAACAACTGCACTGCTAAACTGCGCCCATGGCACCACGTCTAAACTTTTAAGTACCTCTAAGGATAACGATTCAACCACTTACCTGAGCAGCCTGTTCTAGGGTTTGATAACCCTTTCAGGGAAGACATTTTTCTTAATGTCCAACCTAAACTTCCCCTGGCATAACATGAGGCCATTTCCTCAACCTGCTACTTGGGAGAAGAGACCAATCCCACCCTCACTACAACTGCTTCTCAGGTAGCTGTAGAGAGTAAGACAACTCCTTTTTTTCAGACTATACAATCTCAGTTCCTTCAGATGCTCCTCATAAGACTTGTCGATCTCATGATCTCCTAAATACACCAGGATTACAGTTAGAGGAGTGATAATTGCTACTTCATCACTTTTAAGAATTACTCTGTGTAACCTACTCGTTAGCTGCTCTGCTTCAGAATGTGCTTTAAAAACGTCAATAGTCTGCGTTCTTATTTGGCTACCAGGAAAAGGAATGGGATGTGTCACATGCTGGAACCTTGGCAGCTCCTGCTGCGGTGCAGTGTCCTCCTGTGAGTTGTCTGCAGTGGCCTGTAATAAGAGATGGATATCACTACCCTCAGGTTCACTGCTGGAAACAGCAGCCTGGGACCTGTGGTCTTCCTTACCAGTGCTAGCCGTTCTTCTAAGCCTTGCCCTGGTGCTTTTGCACACAGACATTTCCAGCCACATCTCTTCCGGGTCAGTATTTCTCTTACAGAGCTCTGCATCATCACTCTGCACTGACTGCCTCTTCCTTGCTGTGAGCAGAATCTGCAGGTGACTCTGCGAGGCAGGACTTTTCAAAATACAATTTTAATAGAGAAAGTCTGAAGAAGCCTTCAGGAAAATTAATTACAGTCTTTGGCATATGCAAAATCTAATAAGACTATTTTATTATTCTTATGCCCTTAGAAATTGCATTCTTATTTTTACCTCCTACAGAAAATCAGATTGTTCCTGTTGATAGATATCCAGAGGTGATTTACCATTGCCTTTGCCTGATGAAGTGCTGTAGAGCCCCATCAGAAGAGCCCTATTGGGCCAGGCTTCAGGCTGTGAAGCCTTTTCCCCTACATCCTCCTAGGCTGCTTCTCTGCTACCTCCTACCACGCAACCTTGGATATATACTTAGGCTGTAAAACTTCCAATCCAGAACTCGGTTTGTAAAAGAAAAATCTTCCCCAAGAAAGCAACCAAATAGACTTAATACCTGCAAAACAGAACTTCTGGCTTTCCCCTGTCATTCTCTGACTCTATCTACTTATGAAGCATTATCTGCACTTGGTTCTATTATGGTCTGCTTGTTGGAACTGCCTTTACAATTGTCGCTTCTGAGTGGTAGAAAAATGCTAAATGTCTAAGTATGATGTGGGTTATATTTTGAGTTTTCAAAGCGGTGTTCAATGTGTGACTGACATTTGTCAAAGTCTCTTTCTCTAAATACACCATTTATCCTGCTGAGTTGTTTGAGAAGTCTGTAACGTTTCTCTTCAGATATGAGCAGATAAAATCTACAAGAGTATTTAACTAGATTGGAAAGGACAAAAGATATCTTGCCTTACATGAACTGTTACAAAGGTGTTTCGTGGGAAGCTGCTTGTTCTTTCTATCTAAGGTTTAAGTCTGCTTACAGAAGAGAGCCACTTTTGTATCAAACATGTTACATGCCGTTCATCTCACATCTTTTCAGGATGCTTTGAAAGCAGACAGCTGCCTGGAGCCAGGAGCAGCAGGGGCTTCAGTTTGGGGCTGAAAACATTTTGGGCTATTTTCTTCTCCTAGTTTTATCCTTTTTCTCCTGTTCATAGACTTGTGGTTCTCATCTCACTGAGCTTAACCCCTTACTTCAATGCCAGTTCTTAGTTTTTCCAACGTTTGGCATTTTCTCCTAATTTTTAGAGAAGACTACTTCACTTTCAGAGTCTTACAGTATCATGGACAAGCAACAACTTCTTATCAACATCTGTATTCACTCAGCATGCCTGAAGAAGACTGAGCCAATTAGAAATGCATATATTGGCAGGGATGTGTGTAGGCATCTCAAGTTACTTGCAAACGTGGATCCTGTAAATTTAAGCTGGTAAAAGTATATCAAAGTTCTGAGGTTGAAGTGATCCAGCTCCCAAAGGCGACTGTCTGTTGCAGTTTGGAATTCATACAAAACCCAGCACCGATGTGTGCTTCTGACCAAACGCTGTGCATCCTAGCTGCATCAGCTCATGTGCACATATGCATCCCATGCCTTCATTAGGTCAGTACTGGATTCTGTTGCCTTATTTAGGGTAAGATTTCCCTGCAAGTCTGCTCCAGCCAATCAGTGAGAACTTCAGCATAAATCCATCTAAATTGCATGGATCAAGTAGCGCAGGCTCTGAAATGTTGGCAAATGCCATGACTGAAGGTGGTCCAGCTTTGCTTAATTGTCATATTCTTAACTGAGGCGGTCCAGCAAGTATTTGATAGGCTACAACTGCAAGAGCACTCAATACAAATTACTTTGGAATGTGGGATGGATCTCTAAGCCATCAAATTGAGATGCAGAGGAGGAACAGATTGGAAAAGCACAGTGCATTAAAATACCTGAATATGTAATCTTTAAAAGACTGGGTTTATAGTTGAAAGTGCTGGGATTCCAGACAAGTGATATACAGATTGTTTATATCCCCTGTGATCTGTGGTGCATTATAAAACAAAACGAACACACTCCTCCCCTCCACTTCAGAGATGCATCTGGCTCTTTGGATCCTCTCTAGTAAGAAAGAAGAATTACTTTGCATGCCTTTGTGGCTATGTTTTTGCAGCACTAATGCCTTTTGCAGTGACCTTAAAGTACACTAATGCTGTTCTTTGGAAAGAATGCCACCTGTGATAACTTGTTCTGATTCCACATAGCACATTGAGAGCTCTAACTACACTATGGAGACATTTACAGGAGGCTTTTGGTGTGGTGCCTTTCCCAAACAAAGGGGCTCATTGCACTGCTGCTGGTGACTGGGAGCTCAGCTGGCATCTGGATTCCAATAGCTAATCATCTCATTGTTCTTGTCCAGAACTAAGACAAACTTTATTACAGCTTTAACTGGGATCACCTTTTTCTTCTTCAGGATGACAACACAGATGAGTTGGGTGCTTATCTTGGCTTTCAAACAAGTGTCATAATAACTGAAACAAATTTTCTCTCCTTACTTGTATATTATAGTAGGAAGAAAACATGCAGTGCTTAGTTACCAGTATTTACAAAGGTCAGCCTTTTTAATACAATGCTTTACATAGAGGAGAGGTAGCTGTCAAAGCTGGAAATGGTTTTTCCTAACTATATTTTGGTTTAGGATAAGAATAGTAAAAATAAAGGAAGGAAAGAAAAATACGTCATGAAAAAGTAAAATACTATTGTACATATTGTATCCTAAATAATATTTCATGTATATAGGAAGCAAAAAAAGTGTTTCTTTGTCAGTATTTAGCAAATTAATTATACTGTATCCTCCAAAACTTAAGAACCGGGAGGCAATTTTCTTTTTTCTTTAAAAATAGATCTAGAAAATAACAGCAGTATGTGATTATATATAAATACAGGTGCAAAAAGGTAATGCTTAAGTAAAATCTCCTTTTCCCCTCTTTCCAACTTAAGGATGTTCTCTGCTGTGCCATACATAGCCCAAAATTTCTGGTTTGAGGGCTTTTTACCATTTCCAGAAATTGCATCCTTTAAACACTTGTGTCTCATTTTCTTCCATTTGTTTTGTTGGTAACATTGATGTGATGCTTTTAAAGTAGATTTTTTAATTTTTTTTTTTAATCTGATTGAGTAAATTTCCAGTTCTTGTTGGTTTAAGGCTTGTTGAGTATGTGTGGTCCTGCATCAGATGTAACCTCATTTCATTTGGGTTTTACTATTAATCACCACTGTCTCTGTCTTGCTATCAAACTGCTTTGCTTCTCTTGGCAGTCTTGATGATATTGCTGCTTTTATTTCTATATTGATAGAAATTAATACATCTTAATATAGTATGTTATGTATTCATAGATACATAATGAACAATACAGGAAACTTGCTAGCATGTATGCGTTCAGATACCTATAATGTACAACATAGGAAACTGCTTTTAGCATGCTGGTATTCCTGCAGTGGACCTGGGATCAGCAAGTAAAATCTATCATAGAATGACTTAGGTTGGAAGGGATCTTATAGGTCATCTGCTCCAACCTCCCTGCTACGGGCAGGGGAACATCTCTCAACTAGATTCAGCTGCTCAAGGCCTCATCCAGCCTGGCCTTGAACACCCCCAGGGAGGAGGCAGCCACAACCTCCCTGGGCAACCTACTCCGGTCTTGACCCCCTTGGACCAAAGAACTTCTTCCTAAGATTCAGTTTAAACCTACTCTCCTTCAGCTTCAAATTGTTCCCCCTTGTCCTGTCTCTAGACACCCTTATGAAAAGTCCCTCTGCAGCCTTCCTGTAGGATCTCCTCAGGTATTGGAAGGCAGCTCTAAGGCTTCTCCAGCGTCTTCTCCTCTCTAGGCTGAATAACCCCAGCTTCCTCAACCTACTTTTGTAGTATTCTCTCCTCTTAGGTTTTTGGGTGGTGGGAGATGGCAGCAGGATGAAAAAGAGAACCGGGCTGCAAGAAAGGTATTGTCCTAGAGTATTAAACTTCAGAAGTGTTTTAAATGAAGAATTTGATGCTGGAGTGATAATTGGAAGTGCTGAGTTTTCAGTTACACTTTTTAAACACCCCAAAATGTACAGTCCTATTTTAAATCGGAAACACAAACTTGTTTGGATTTTTTGTTACTTGAAAAATTCTATTTGTAATTATTTTTGGTACAGAAGCCTATGTTAATGAAACAGAGCATCAGCTGAACTCTATATATTTTGGTTTAGTATTATGAGCAAGGTACTTTCAAAGGGCAGCTGCAGATGCTTTACAGAACTTTGTGCTCTTAAATCAGACCAAGGCTACAAAAGGTGGAAGTGTCTCCTAGCTCTTCCAGCTCCCTTAACAGCTGAGGTTTTGAATACTGTACTGCAGTAGTGAAAGCCTTTTCGTTTCCTCTGTTCGGTAAATAATTGATTAGTAGGTTACAATGTGGCGGTAAGAGCTGGAAGTGCCGTCCCGAAGGCTACCCTGTCACTCGCAGTGGAGCCGCAGCGGGACGCTGCGCGAAGCAGACTCCGCGGGAGCTCGCCGCGGCACCGCTCGCATGCCAGTGAGCGCGCACCATCCGCCCTCTGTGCGCTGCCGCCTCCTGTGTGCTGCCCCACGGCTCCTCAGGTACCTGCGGCTCCCAGCGGCCTGCCGAGGGGGCTCGGGGATGATCATTTGTCCTCTGCTGGAAATAAGGGAATAGCATCTGCCTGTCTGACACTGCTCCAGATTTCATGTCTTTTTAAACCGGAACTGTTGTTAGGACCGTTGGATAACAGTGCCCTTCCCTTCAACTGCCTTCAGCCATCTCAAGCCAAATATTTCTGGTTTGGCAGTGTAAAGTCACTGGGTATATTTTCTTGGGACTAGCCTTGTTTGTTCCACATGTTTGCCAGCAAGTGCTCACCTAATCATAGAATGGCTTAGTTTGGAAAGGATCTTGGAGATCATCTTTTCCAGCTTCTCTGCCGTGGGCCGGGAGGCCTCACCCAGCCTGGCCTTGAAGGCCCCCAGGAAGAAGACATCCACAGACCCGGGCAGCCTGCTCCAGGCCCTCACTACTGTCACTACAGTTTGGATTGGGCTCACTTGATTTCCTACAGGTCCTACAGTATCTTTCTTGGCAGCTCACCTTACAGTAAGAAAACCTTGTTTCAGTTGTCTTTTGTTGCAAGGATAAATATTTAAGTTAGTAACTTTATTTGGAAATAGTGAGGACTAAATTGCACTGTGGCCGATTGCTTCCTATGGGCAGCCCCTCTGTAGCCCTGGTCCAGCTGCAGCTCTGGTTTGTGTCTCTCCTAACTCTCACAGATATTTCCCTCCCCCCCCCAAAAAAAAAAAAAGCTGTCAACTTTTAGCACCTGGGGCAGAATAGGGAAGGCACAGTCAGACCAGAATTATGCCTGCTGCTTTTGCCTCTGGGCCTTGGTGGACTTTCAAAGCTGAAGCTCCCTTAGATTCCTTTCTTTCCCAGTGTACATCTGTGAAGTTCCTCTGACTCTGTTTAACATAACTGCTTCTGACACAGAATGTGGATCCCTGTGAAAGTAAAACTCTGAAGAAAAAAATGTATTGTGGGGTATGGGTTTGGCATCCATTTCAGAATACTTTTTTAGCTTAAACAATATTAAATAATTTTTTGTTCGCTGTAATTATTGAGCTAGCATGAGACAAATTGCTCTCAGCAAAATGTCATATTCTCTAATTGTACCGATGTTCATTCAGATGGAGAGATTTAGACATCTTAAATTTCTGAAAGTTCTTCTCCAAAGAATGTCAAGTTAAATATTTACTACTTTTAGAACACTCTGTGTGTGCTATTGAGAATTACATAGCAATAAGAGTAATACTAGCTCATGGCATCTTATTGGACATTTGCTGGCTGAGTCATTTATTATATCTGCCCTATTTAATTTGTCTGCACTTCGCACATCTGAAAATTGTTTGCTATTGGTCCTGCATTTGGAGACCCATCCTGTTCAGATGGCTCGAATGAGAAAAGGGCACTTCACTGACATTTTGCTTTAAAGCATGTGAGGGGTGAAAACCTTACTGCTCTCGTGAAGTGAAACTGTCCTTGTTTGGCAGGTTGCAGAGACTTTTAGAGTTTGCTATATATGATACCTGGCAGTCACCAGAGTTAAAAACAGCAGTTGCCAACCTCTTCAAATGTTGAGCTTTCAGCATGCTGAAATCTTCTAGACAGTGAAAGCACAGCTGACCAGCTAGCTTCTGAAGCACTCTTGTGCTTTGTGTTCCACCTGATCAACAGAAGCCATCTTTGTCTGCTGAGTCACAGCTCTGATTTAAATCATATTAAGAAAGTGTGAAACTATTTTATTACTGCTCCGTAATTGTACTTGATGAGAATTTGAACTTCTTTCCAGGTGATCCTGAATACTGAATTCTAGCAGGCTGCCTTTTCACAGAATCCTGTGAAATATGTTTAGAATTTGTACAGCATGCATGCCATTTTCTGAGGACACAAACAATATAAAAGCAGGAAATTAAAATCGCAGACAAATGTATCCAACTAAATCTGAAAGCAATTTAAAAGAAAAAAGTATGCCAAAGTTCTTATGAGGAGTGTTACTTAATATCTGTGAGTGGAGTATCACAGAATGGAATGTTTCTGGAATTTGTTGAATAATTCATGTTAGTTTTTCTTGAGTAAATGGTATTAATTAAAGAGCTGTAGTCTGGTGGGGTTTGTTTTGTTATTTGGGGGGTTTGCTGTTGGTTTTGTGAGGGCTGGGGAATTGTGGTGTTTTGTACTGTGGGTATGTCTGGCTTGAACTTGGTCTAAAATTGCCAGCATTGGGTAGTCAGTAGGTGAACTGCTAAATAATGGAGTTTTATCCATGCACAAATGACCTTTCTCTCATTTGGTATGAACTTGCAAAACTCTCTTTCCAGACTGCAGCATGGCATACATCTGCTGTTTATCCTTGTCTCTAATTGGCCGATTTGCTTTAAAGACTGCAGCAACACACCCATTGCTACAAAGCGAGTGTGCAATTTATTGATTTCACTAACCTTGCTTGCTACTTCAAATTCCTCTGAAATATAAATAGTGAAAGACTTCTGTGAAAGCCTCTAGAGATAAATGCAAACAAATGAATCAGCACTTCAGTGATTCCCATACAGAAGGAAACTCTGGCTTGAGAAACCAGTCAGAAGGTCATGGCATAGTGTCTTATAGGCACCGGCAGTGCTGGAGCTGGAAGGAATTTCTGAAAGTAAAATTATTGTCTAGGTGTGATCAGGATTTTACCACTTTTTTTTTTTATGCTTCCGAAGCCCATTTTCTCTTCCAGAAGAGAAGAGAAAATTTATTATTAATTTTTTTTTTTTTTTAAAATTACCAGTATGAAAGAGGGTAAAATCTATTGCAAAAGTCCTTATGTTTCTGACTCCATACCAGAAAAAAACACATCCACACCAATGCCTGTTCTGGTTAGTGTCTCTTACAAGTACAGAATGTGAAGGATTATCCCTACTTCTTGATTGCTGCTTAAATTCTAAGCCCATGCTTATTCTGCATGCAGTCTGTGTTAAGATTTCCATTAGAGAGTCCTGGTATGCAGCAAAGGGAGCTGTGTCCAGCTGGGGTTTTTGCTCGTTGGACCCGAGGGAAGAGGGGTATGTGTGGGACAGGGAATGTCAGCAGCTTTATCTCACACCCCTTCTCTCATCTTTCTACAGCAAGGTGGGGAAGAATGAATGAAGAAGGGACCTGGGTGTACCTGCTTTTTCTCTGACTGCAGCCCTGTCAGAGTGGTGCTACACCATAAAGTCTTGTATAAAACATCTCAGATTGCTATGACATTTTGATTTCTGTGACTGGTAACCACAGATTGCTGCCCACTGAAAGGCCACTTGAACTATCACAAATGCCAGAATAAAATCTAAATGTTTCTCGGGCCACCTAGGACAAAAGTGAATACTGTATTTGTTAGAGCAGCACAGTCAATGAACACAGTGCTCAACCCTTTTTCCCTTCTCTTAGTCTTCATTGTTAGTCTAATTCTTACAATTTGTATTCTGCATCGAGTTGGGAATGTAAATGGCCTTAAACTTAAGCAACGCTTTAGGCACCTAATCTTGGTTGTTCTACCCAACCCAGGCCTTTTAAACTCAGCAGTTTCGTGGTGGGAATCTTGCTGAGGCGTTAGATAACCTTTCACAGATGAAGTTTCTTCTTTAATTAAACAAAATCCCCGAAAGTACAAATCACTTTCTAAGAGCTGAGACTGCCGTAGACACACCAGAAAATAAATTGGGTAACTCCCCATCTCCCTAGCAGCATGTCTAGCTGCCTTTTATACATCTTCCACTCAATTTCCCGATAAGCCCTGAAAATGCATATTCAGTGCAGCAATTCATCCTCAACGCTTCAGTGCAGAACTGCCTTAATTTGCCAATTAACACTTCACCACCCTCCAGCAGGGCCATCAGTTTCTTTATGGTTGGTGAAGCAGCGGTGGGATTGTGCTTGCTCACTTCACCACTTGGTACTGCCAAGGAGGTTACATAAAGGTGAAAGTCGTTTCCATTACAAAGTTCTCACTCGCAGAATGTAAGATTCGCAATAGCTTCTTCTTGTCTCTGCTCTCAGGCTGGCAGCGGCTACATGGGCCACAGCTTCTCTGCACAATTTCTTTGCTTTTAAACAAATGAAACAAAAGAGTAAAAGATTAATACCTTGAGAACAGAAGATACAGTATGGCTTCAAAAGAGCAGGAATCAAAATTGGACAGAAGGGGGAATGAGCAAACTACTGATTGTACTTAAATTTTTACCTTCTGAGCCTCTCCTGCACACTAAACCACTACCAAGTGGGACATTTAGTGTTTTTCTAACCTTCTTTATAGTGTTTCACAGCCTGGCTAGAGAAAGCAGAGTTCAGTGTTGCGTCAGGCTGTAGCTGGGTTTCATCCAGCCCTTGTTGTACCCTTCGTTGTTCGGCAGCGTTGTGGTATTTGCATTTGTGAATCACAAAGGCCTATCCATGTGCACACCTCTTTAAGCAATTGCATAGTAATTCTTAGTAACTTTTTAACAATCATATTAAATAGCCTACTTTTTGCAGTCTAACCTTGAGAGCAGTGATAAGGCAATAGCCATACTGTCTCTTTCAGCTTTTAATGTGATAATCTATTTCAGATCATGTTCTGGGTGGTTTGTTTCAATCAATACTGTCTCGTAAAATGTGTCTAAGTTAGCAGGGCCTAAGTGTGTTTCTCATTAATATTCTCTTTTCAAAATAAGTGTAATTGTTCAGTTTCCCCTCAATACTTTAAGGCAAGAAATTACACTAAATTGTTCTTCAGCAAGTCCTGCCAATCATGACACACTGAATTTTTTGCTGTAGAGAAAAGTTATAATCTTCATGATTTTAAGTCTTATTGAGTGTAGACTTAATTTTTCCTCTGTTTTTTCTTAGTACCTGCTTTTGTTTTCCAGCAGTAAAATCAAACATGGGAGATACTGTGAGGTCCTCATGAACTAATTGCCCAGGTCTGATCAGTTGCACTGAGCCCATCTTACCTCATCTTCTTTGCACAGGTATGAACTTACTCGTTGTTCTGAGTCATTCGTTATCCTTAAGACCTGATACTTCAGTGCTGGGAAAGTTAAATGGTAGAAAAGTCATCTTGGCATAAAAGTCTGGGGCCAGTTTCTGCCACTTCCTTGATGTTACATCATAGCTCAACATGTACTGGAAATAAACAGCTAAAGCAGAAGCTTGATGGAAGGAACAGGGGCAATTTGAGATTATAATAAAAGCTGATAATGTTTTAAGCCAATATTATTACAGCAGAGAATCCATTTAAAGTCAATGAGAGCTTTGGTATTAATTGAAGTGAATTAAGCATGACTAGAAAATACTGCAGGTTGGGGGAGCTGTCCTCATTCCTTTATAGTTAACTCTGCATCATTAGCAAGTTTGTCCAAAAGGGACTTCATCTTGTGAGCAGTGAGAATTGCTCATGCCATGGGATCTTACAGGGAGCCTGAAACCAGAAGAGGTCCAGGCTGATCTGTGGTTGGTAGATCCACCTGCACCTGGAAATGCCGTTGGTGGAGATGGGGCAGAGACCATGTGAAGCCTGCTGCTTCGTAAGACAAAGCGACAACGCTTACTGGGAGGGTGTGATAATGGTTCCTGCATAGAGCCATGCAACCGCAGCACTTCTTGTTTTAATTTTACCCGAAGGCATTGAGTGAAAAAGAAATGGGAGGTTTTGCTCTAAGAAACTTTACTACTTTACAGCAAGTGGTCACATTCATGGAAGAGGAAGCTTTTTGCCTCTAAAATGTGGATAACCACTGTGTTACCTAGATGTGAGGAGCTACTTTATTGCTTTTGCACTGCAGATTTCTTCTTAATCTGATCTGTGATGGGCAGAAGACTGTAAACAGATGGAAAGGCTCCTGCCAATTCTGTTAGACTATGAGGCTGGCTTAGAGCCAGTTGCTAGAAGTTTTTTGCAAAGCATAGTGCTTTTCTTCGCAATCAGACTTGAGCTAAAATACATTTCTGAGACGAATGCAGATCGGTCATTGTCTTCTGTATCTGAGTATTCAGACGTACAGCTGTTCAATTTCCAAATCATTTCAGTCTTTGAAAGTGAGTTCATTCACTGCCAGTGCCTTCACAGCATCAGCTGGAGCCTCTATTCACTGAAGCAAAAATGGTCTTAAAAGACAAACGCTATTTCTGTATTACAATTTCCTTTCTCCAGTGTTGGAGGACAGATAAACTTACAAGGCAAATAGTTTGCTTTAAACTGCTGCAATATATCCTATGAACTGGTAATATGATAAATTTAACTGGTGTATTGTAGAAGAGTGCAATCTTATTCTTTATTAATTGTTAATGTTCAGTGAGTTCTTAGTTTGGAAATGTTTATTCTTCATAGGCAGCTTTCAATCATACACTGCTTTTGGTTGCAGTGTTAAAAACATGATAATTTGACTGGAGATGAAAGTGGGTGAGTTTTGTAGGTGTTAATTATAGCTTAAATAGCAAATACAAGGACCAATACTGTTAACAGAAGCCAGCATTAACTATGCTATTAAACTTTCATGTAGCCATAGAGGTGGACCAACACTTGGCTTGTCTCAAGCATTGCGTACTATGTACAAGTTCAGTAGGACCTGGGAAGCACTGCTTTTACTTAGTCTCATTAAAACCCCAGCATTCTGGGGAAATCACTACTTCTGAAAGCTTTTTGGTTTTCTTTCCCAGCTTCTACAAAACAGGTCGTTGGCCTGTTTCAGTTCTATTTTAAGCCTCCTCTGTAATGTCTCCTTTTATCTTTCAGCTGTTCCTTTCATTTACTTTACATGTCTCACTCACTTTTAAACTAGTCCTGTTGTCTGAAGTTAAATTTTGACAGATTTTGTGTCTTCCTTTCCTCATGAAGGGCTGTTGAATAAGTAGATTATCATTAGTATTAAATAGTGGCTCTTTTGTAGTCACATATTGAAACATATCTTAAAGATGTGCTTACTGAAGATTCTTGTGAAGTTTTTGGACTAGTGGCAGCTTTTATTTACAATCCAACCTTTGTATTGAGCTGTAACACCTCCCTGCCTATTGTCACTTCCATAACAAGGAACACCGCTTTAAATTTGTATTTAAAATGTGACACTCATTTTAGTTCATGCTACGTTATAATTTGCTTACAACCAATATATTTGACTTTTGTCCTTTAGAAGATGTATTTTAAGGGCTTTACTTTTAATAGTTGCATAATCCCCATAGAATTTGTTCCTCCATTTAGAGTTCCTCATAAGAAAAAGCAGGTTTTCTTTAATCTTTGGAGAGGGCTTCCTTCAGTGAGACTTCAGCATCAAAACCCTTCCACGTCGCTTGAAGTTTTATCTCACTCCACTCTTTTCCTCTTCTGCATGACAAGTGGACGATAACTGCCATCATTCATCAACTTTGCTCACTGTGCTGGGGAATGGCTGTGGAATTTTTGCCTCTGAAGCAGACTCCAGGCTCAGCAGCTTTAGCAGCACCGAGAGGGAAATCATTCTGCCTGGAAGATTCTTGTTTGTGTTTATTTTAGGCTGCTAAGCCAGATGCCATATTCCCATGACTGTGACAAAGCTTAGGAATTCAAATGTACCTTTTACCGGTGGCACTGCTAAAAGGATAATCAGTGAAATGGCCAGCAAGGCAAAAGCTACAAGCAGGTAGCTGTGCACAGGAGGAGAGGAGGAAGAACATGAATAAGCACCAATGAACTCCTAGTTCCTTTCTGGCACCATCTATTACTTAATGTTTCCCTAAAGATCTGGTAATGTGAATGAACCTTCTGTAAAAACTGTTTTCAGCATATAGGAATGGATGTATCAACATTAGAAAACACTTTGCATTATTTTGCAGTTTCTTCCTAGCCTGCCTTTCGACAATTTTGTCATTCTTCTGTTAGATTTTACTCAATACCTGCTCTGAAGAAGACAGCAAAATGGAGGCATGGCCATGTTCTTAAAGTCAGAAAGGCAGTGATGGGAATGAAAAGGGGTCGGGTAGAGGGATGGGGTGGAGTTTGTGACCTCTTTCTTGTAGAAAAAGGTGCCCATTCATCCACCCATTTCCTGGGCAGATGGATAGTAGCTGAAAGAATAGCGGTGGTGAAATAATACTTACATGATCACCCCTGAATTCAAAGCAAAGCCAGATCCAAAGATACTCCTCTCTCTCTAGCTAATTTTCTTTGCTA